>VDFB02076794.1:0-100507 GCA_007258455.2 Sequoia sempervirens | reverse complement strand
ACTAAAGAAGACGTCTAATCCCTTTAATAAGCCACAAATCTAAATATAACTCTTGTAGGCTGCAAATAGGATGATTATAGAAGATGGAATATCTTAGGAAATAGGTCCTTAGGCTTGGTTGTATGACTTGTGCATCTCCCAACACCTAGAATCCCTCATGATTCTCCATAGGCATCTATCATCAACCTTCACTAATGTTTGATCTTGAACATAGAATGAGCTTGAAGACCTTAAAATGCTCCTCCAAACTTCACTTTTGCTTGCTTCTTAACAATGAATGCTTGATCTCATGAAATTTCTTTGTTTATTAGCTTGCTTGAGATCCTCTTCTAGTTGAAATTATGTAAAATAACCTTGTATTTATACATAATTGGAGAATTAACCTCGAAATTCAAACAATTAAACTTGACACCAGATCTGGAAGTGAATATAATTAAAATCCCACTAGAATGAAATTCAAGAAAGGGGGTCCTCATTAAGGGAGGACCCATTCGCCACCTAGGGTGAATGTGTCCTGGCACTATTTTCTAGGAAATAGGCTTGGAGGAATGAAAGAACACTAAAAACTCATGTGAAATATGTTGATAAAGGGGGGTCCTATATAGGGAGGACCCATTCGCCACCTAGGGAGAATGGGTCTTAGTACCAATTTCTAGGACCTTGAATTTTCCCAATTAAATGTTATGCAATTTGTATTATGGGTCTCAGTATAGATGCTTGGGAGGTGTCATAAATAAGGCTCAAATTTGAATTAAAAGGGATAATTAACTCTAATTAACCATAATTAATGAAGGATAGCCTAGTTAAATGTGAAAGTGTGTTACAACACTTTACAACACCATAAATAGGGTACATGCATTAGATACATTTTAATTGAAAAGGGGCCCATTAAGCTCCATTGATTAAAGCAACCCTAAAAAAGTGTGAAAGTGTGTTACAATACTTTTCAACACTTTTAAAAGGTACAATTTGAGTGTTTTTAGTTTGAAAATGGGCCTAGATTAATGTGAATGTGCACAACACATTACAACACTAACTCAAAGTATAATTAAGTTAATTATATGTCAATTATTCCAAATTAAGTGTGAAAAGGACTACTATTTTTGACACTACATTTATCCCCTACTTTAGTTACCATATGATACTACATGAATATGAAAGATAAAGGAAATAACTACTATGAAAAGGATACTTGTATGGATTCATTAGTGAGAATGAAGCCCCCGCTGTAGCTACCCGCAAAACCATAATGTTAAGAACCACATCCTACAACACAGATTTGTTAGATGCTTAAAAATCCTCTTATCAGACTTCTATAGAGAATTGAATTTGAAGGTAGATGTATGCCTCCCTTGATTCCACTTGCTTTGTGGAGGTGGAATTAGGGTGAAGACAAAACCACATTGAATCACCTAGGTCATATCATAGGGCATTTCCAAGTACCATACCACATAATGATAGAAATATGATGAGACTTGGAGTAGAATTACAAATCTGATGGAAAAAATAGCATAAAAAATAGAGTCCTCTAGCTCCCTATATGTTGATTTGAATGAACTTCCCTTTTAAATGAATAAATCTTATTTACTAGGGTTTTACTATATACTATTGAAAATGACATTTTTCACTATTCATTTGAAATTTACCTTGTTGCAAATTTACCTTGGTGCAGAGTGAGTGAGAATATCGATTCAAAGAGTCTACAAGCCCCCAAGGTTAGATGAGATCTATAGCGATGCAGCTCAGGGCATCCTTTGACACATATTGAGTGCATTCTTTTCTAAATTTTAATCATTTTCACACATTTACTATACATTTTTATGTAATTAGATTAATTTTAGTATCTTAGAACAGATTGGCACAAAGTGTGCCACTTTGGTGCAAGGCATCCCACTTTGGTGCAAAGCATCTCAGAATGGCCAAAGTGTCTAAGCCCCTCGTCCAAAAATGGCCTAGGTGTCCATTTTTTCCAAAAATTGTCTTAGAACAACTTTAGTGATACTGATTATTTAATTTAAATCTTATTCCATGTATTTTCCTCTTAGGTGCCTCCTCGAACCCGACAACATCTTGGAGGGAGGAAATTCTACTTCCTGTGAAAGTTAGTTACACAACTTGTAGAGGAGGATATTCAATTGCTTCAAAAGGTTGGTTTGTTTTGGGTGTACCTCATGCCACCTATGAGGTACCATGATGGTATGCTACTAGCCTTGGAAAAGAGATGGGATGTAGGTACTTGTACCTTCATCTTCCCACTAGGGAGGTGACAGTCACCTTAGAAGACAGTCACCTCATGCTACAAATTCCTATATGAGGCGAGCATGTATGCTTAGCTAGTGACAAATCATTTGCACAGATGAGAGATGCCATCTTTTACTGTCTAGAGTGGCCTATGTGGAATTCACACATTGAATCACATGTGGAGCTTTGTTGGCTCTTAAACATGTGGTCACCACTTTTGCGAAGTATTATGATTATGGTAGTTATGCTCACATTAGTGCTAGATGGTCGAGGGGTGCACCTAGATGGTGGACTAGTTCATACAATCAGGGGGATGGACAAGCAACAAAGTATTTATGCCTAGGGTTGCAGCATGCTCTCCCACCTATATTATGATTTGAGTTGATTTGCATTCTGAGAGCTCCGTAGCATTGTGAATTGTGTACTACTACAAATATGGTGTTTTGAGCATATTACTTATACAAGGCCCACATGATTTCCTATCATAGTAGCCCTGGGTGAGTCGAGGGTCTTCGGTTATCCCCTTAGATAGTTGTGGTAGGAGGGAGACCTATTATATTGGAGGATTGTATTTGATCAATTGGATGAGGATGGCATCTATTGGAGACCATATCAGTGGATACCGCAGTGGGCAGATCAAAGATATGAGATGTGTAGGCTATATATGGACTGGTTTCTTTTGGGAAGACATGATTATGTGGTTAGAACTTTCTATTATGATTGTGTGATGAGACAGTTTGGGCACATCTAGGTACCTCCATGTTCGAGATCGACATATCAAAGATTAGCATGGAGTTCCACTAATCTTGGGGACAATCAATGTCTGACTAGGGATGATGTATACTTCAGTGATTCAAATGATGAAGACCATGACCTGCCCCCAATCTTCAAGGCTAATGACATTGGTACCACTCAGGCCTATGAGGAGTGGTGGGTTATAGCTAGGCTAGCACCAATGTTCCCTTTTCACCACCCTGTGGGTTTTGTCAAACCTCTTCTAGGTCACAGAGGGGACAAAGATGATGATCAAATAGATGCACCCACAGATGATGATGATATTGTGCCCGATGTCTTTTTAGGTTCATATGAGGAGAATTAGGATTACAAGGAGGAGGATGAGGAGGAGGAGACATAGTCCATGAGTGAGGATACTACTGAGATCGAGGAGGATCCAGTTGCCTCCAATAGGGTAGAGGTACCACCTATCAGATTGAACAAATCAAGTCCCACATTCAGGTCAGAGATCCACACGCATGAGCATGGGGAGGCTAGTGGTAGTAGGCCACCTGCACCACTAACACAGAGAGGGGCCACCATATTATAGTTAGACCCTGACCAAAGGAATGGAGAGCCATGTGATGATTTGATATTATTTCTTTATGCATGCATGTTTTATATATATGCTTTATATATGATTATGATAGTTATTGATTTTCTTTTTTTTTCTATTTTATAGGATCTATATGAGAATGACGTCAGCTCTACCATCAAGCGATCACAAAACTGATGCCCCAGCTACATGCAGAGGATGATGTAATTAGAGATTACATGCCCCGACCTTCTATGGGACCACATGCAAACCTATTTGAGTCCATGGAAAGATTGGGTGCACCATACAAGAGGGCAAGGATCCACGCTGACTAGCTTCAGAAAAAGCTCACAACAGTCCCAACCTCTCGAGTTTCTACCAACAACAGAGTAGAGAGTGACCTATGGGAAGAGGTCTTGGGTTGTAGGAGGAGCTTGTGAGGGTATAGGAAAATAGGGATTGCATAGATCAAGAGTGGTTTGAGGCACTTGTATGGGAGGCGAGAGAATCTGGGTTGGTAGAGGGAATGTGACTAAACTTGACCCAGTCGCATACTATTGTATCTCGACAACCATAGAGATTGCCAACCTCTAAGGGATCTAGCAATCATAGACCCTATTAGCTTTTGTACTAAGTGATGCATATGTACCAAAACTTTTGATTATATATATATATATGAGAATTTGTGTTTATGTTTTCATGATCTTGTGTTTAATTAAATGTCAATGTGATTGATCAAATACCCTATGTTAGAATATTTAATAAATATCTCCATGATTTAATGCTTTATGTGATCTAATTAAACAATTTATAGTTTATGTTAGATGTTACACTATGATTAAATATGCTATGTTAACTAAAATACTCCTATGATATAATGATATTAAATTCATATAAGGATAAATAAATTAACATAACACATTATATTTTTGAATAACATGGCAACTAAAGTAATTAAACAAAGAATTTGAATAATTATCCTAGAATCTAAGATACACACACACATGTTACCATGTATCAAAAAAGAAAGAAATGTGAGATAAAATAGAACATATCTATTTAACCTAACAACATCGCTCTAACACAATATTCAAAAGAGGAAAAACTAAATTTAATATCGATGCAAATGCGTGGCATTGATAGGTTCTTTTAGAGGTGTACCATCCATTTCTGTCAATGTGTAGGCTCCAGACCCATAGTTTTCTCTGATAATGTAAGGGCCTAACTAGTTAGGGCTGAATTTTCCTTTTTCATTAGGGAGAGCATTGAAATTTCGTTGGTTTTCATATAATACTAGGTCACCTTGATTAAATTCATGAGGAATGACATTATCATTTTGAGTTGATGCAGTCGTTGTTCTTTGTAAGTATTTTTATCAATGAGCCCTTTAAGAGCAATTCTCAAGGTAGGAATTTCTAACTCTAAGGGCATTATTTCTTCACCACCATAGACTAGGTTATATGAAGTATTTCTAGTGGATGTTCTAACACTCGTATGATAAGCCCATAACACGTATGTTAACTGCGTATGCCAATCTTTATTGTTTTTGCTTACTTTTTTCACAAAATTTATTCAATAGTCTTGTTATTTACTTCTGCTTGTCCATTTGATTGTGGATAGTATGGTGTTGAAAAATGATGTTGAATATTGAATGTTTCCAAGAATTTATTTATGCCATTTTTTTTGAATGGGGTTCCATTATTTGAAACTAATGCAGAAGGGAGACCATAGTAAGCAACAATATGCTCCAATATGAAATGACATATTACGTTAGATTTTGTGGAAAAAAGAGGTATAGCTTCTAGCCATTTTGTGAAGTAATCAGTTCTAGTAATGATAAATGTATGTCCGGTGGAAGAAGGTGGTGATATCTTCCCAATAATGTCAAAACCCTAAACCAAAAATGGCCAAATAGGAACTTGAGCACAAAGTTCAGAGGTAGGGGAATGAATCAAATTGTTATGCTCTTGACATTTATGACATTTTTTTGTGTACTTAAAAAAATCTTGTTCCATGTGTCTCCAGTAATAACCTATGCAGATTAATTTTTGAACTAAGGATCTCCCTCTAAAATTCCCCCCACAATCACTTGCATGAGCTTCTTCAAGTGCTATAGGGATTTTAGATTGTTTAAGAAATCTAAGTAAAAGGCCATTAAATGATCTTAATAATAGAACACTGCCAGGATTATGTATTTGGATGCAATCTTCCGCATACAAGCTCGAGTGTTCTTAGTTGTAGTTCAAGAAAGGTATCATATTTTAAATAGTTAAATATCATTGCATACCATTCACTAGAATTAATAGTATAGGTTCATATCACCTCTTTGCTCTCATTTTCTATTGATGGTTTAGGGATCATTTGAACTTTAAATGTGAAGTCAACAAGAGGATCATTGGGAGATACAAGGGAAGCGGTGCTTTCCATTGCATTTGTGTGTCGATTGTCCTTTTGTGGGATGTTTTCTACCATATATGATTCAAAATTTTCTAATAATTTAATTGTAATATCTCTATATCAGACAAGATTATCATGATTTTCTTGATATGTGTCATTTATTTGTTTAATAATTCAGAGTGAATCTCCAAATATAGAGATGTGTTTGACTTTTAATGCTAACGCAACATGTTTACTGGCTATTAAATCCTCATACTTTGTAGTATTATTTGTACATAGGAAGTTTAGATGGAAAGATAAGGGAATATTCTTACTTGAAGGAGGAATTAATATAACCTTTTCCTCGGAGCCTATTCTACACTTTGAACCATCAAAGTACAATTCCCATGTTTCTTTATCTTTTTGAATAGCCAACACATTCTCATTTGGGAATGATTCTATGTTAGGAAATGCTAGGGGAGAAGGAGCATCAACTAATTGGTTGGTCAAGTCTTGTCCTTTAATTGCTTTTTATGAAACAAACTTAAGGTCAAACTTAGTTAACAAAATAACCCACTTAGCTAAGCATCCTGAAAAAATCTATTTTAGTAAAAATATGTTTTAAGGGATCAAACTCTGTTATAACATGGATTTTGGAATTCAGTAAATAATGTCTTAGTTTACTAGTAGCAAACACAAGAGCCAAACATTGTCTCTTTATTGTTGTGTATCTTGTTTCATAATCAATCAAAGTTTGGCTAATGTAATAGATAGGATGTTCCTTACCATTATCATCTTGTTGAGCCAACAATGTTGCAAGAGCATGGGATGATGCTATAGTGTAAAGGATCAATGACTTGTGTTGCATAGCAGGTTGTAGAATAGGTCAAGTAACAAGATAATATTTCAAACTCTCAAAGGCCTATTTACAATCCTCATTCCAATTAAACTGAATATATTTCTTAAGGAATTGTGTGAATGGTAATGTTCGATCTGCTAAGGAAGCTACAAAACAACAGATAGCCTAAATCCTTCCTTGTAACTTATGTAATTGAGAGATGTTTCTAGGAGGTGGCATGCTAATAATAGCATCAATTTTCTTCATGTCCACCTCAATTCCCCTATTAGATATGATAAAACCTAAAAGTTTTCCACTGTCTATGCCAAAGACACACTTCTTCAAGTTCAATCTCATGTTGTACTTTCACATTCGCTCAAATATTTAATGAACATTTACATAGTCTTGTCAAGTTAAATATTTGGCTAGAATTTCATCAACATAAACTTCCAAGATCTTAGATATGTAATCATGAAATATCAATGTCATTGCCCATTGATATGTTGCACCTATGTTTTTCAATCCAAAAGGCATGACCACTCAAAAAATGTTCCCCAAGCTATAGTGAAGGTTGTCTTGTATTGATCTTGAGGATTGATAAAGATTTGGTTATATTTAGAAAATCCATCTATGAATGGCAAAAAACATGTCTTGCAATTGTGTCTACTATCATGTCGATATTAGGAAGGGGAAAGTCATCTCTTAAAGATTCTTTATTCAAATCTCTAAAGTATGTACACATCCTAATATGATTATCAGGATTTGCAACTGTGACAATATTTGAGATCCATGAAGAATAATCGATAGATCGAATGAAGCCAATGCCAAGAAGTTTCTCAATTTTGGTCTTAACGAGTAATGTTATCTTAGGATTCATCTTTCATATTTTCTGTTGCACTAGTTTAACATCTTCTATGAGGACTATGTTATGTGTTACAATCATAGCATCAATTCCCGACATGTCTAAGTAAGTCCAAGCAAAGATTTTGGGAAAGTCATGAAGTAAAGTTGCATGATATTCTTGTTCGTCTTCATTAAGGAACTTCCCTACTTGAATTAATTTCTCCTCGTTATTGATATCCATTGGTATGTTGACTGTATCTACCAAAGGAATTTCTTTTGTTTTTTCTATTTCAGGATTATACTCCTCTTTATCCTTGACACTTTCATTGCTTTTTATTTTCTTCATCATCTTGTTTAGTACTAACCATAACACATGTGACCCATTTATTTGTGAGAAGGGTGAATGATTTATCATAGACTCCTAGCATTTCTTTCAAAGCTTCATCATCCTCAAAATATTCCAAAGACTCATTAGAATTTACATCGATCAACTCAGGATGCTTCAATGTGAGAAATGGTTTGTTAGAGTTACATATGATAGTGTTGATGTTGAGTGAAGGTTGTTTTGTTGCTTGTGTTATCTTATAAGGGCAATAACTTGAACCACTTTTTGTTTCTTGTGTGTTAGGCTCTATAGAGATACAAATGACTTGACATTTCTTTCCACATCCTTTTCCATTATAACCAAGTTGCTTCATGAGCTCATAACCTCTCCCATAAAGTATTTCCATTTTTTTCGGGTTTAGTGGTTGTTGATAATATATCTCATCAAAATTTGGTGTATAGCTTGTGTATTCTTCCAAAGTAGATGAGGTAGATGGTTTTGAGATGCTCTTTCAATTTTGTGTTGACATTACCATTGGTTGCTTTTGATTTTCAGTGTCTTTTGTTGTTGTCTTATATTCTCCCAAGAACATTGGTGTGAAATCCAAGGAACCCCAATCATCTTCCAATAACTTAGTAAGTTCATCAATGTTTTTTTCATGTTATGTGCCTTCTTTTATGACTTATTGTAGTGTACTAGATTCTAATGCTTTTAAAGGATCTCGTCCTTCTCTCTCAGTCATCAAACAACTTTGGGGTTTGGGATCGACTTTTAGTGTGTAGAATATTTTGTTATAGATATAATTCATGACATGATGCAAAGTGGAAGGCACACCATTTAGCTCATGAATCCAAGGTCTCCCTAAAAGGAGATTGTAAGAAATATCATCAGGCATAACATGGATTAGAGTTTGTAATGTTACATTCCCGACTCTAATAGGTAATGTGATGACTCTGAGTGGTTGTTTCCCTATGTTATCAAATCCGAGAATATAGATAAGGAATTGGGTTTAATATTGCTTTTACTCACTTTAACATTTTCCAAAAGTCTTGCACTACACACATTCAGGGTGAAACCATTGTCAACAAGGGTTTGTTTTATCACAATTCGATCGATATGGACTATTATGTTGAAGGACTCATATTTATTTTGAATTTCTAAGGGTCATGGTAACTCAATCTGGTGAAAAAATATGTCCAAGTTCATTTAATTCATTCCTTGAATTAGTGTTGCTACATCATTTGAACTAGCGTTAGAAGGAATTGTAACTTGTTGCAAAGCCTCTTGACGAATCCTATGATAACTAGGTGATGTTTGAAGTAGTTCCCATATGGAAATGTTAGTAGGGGTATTCTTAAGGTGTTCAACAAGATTATATTCCTTTCCATTGTTTGCAGTCAAACGAGGAGCACTAGGCAAGATATGATTAGGCAAGGGTAGTGAAACATGAGTTGTTTGTTGTTTCCTATTGTTTCTTGTATTGTAGGTATGCGCAACGATATTATAACTCTTTTGTTGGGAAGAATTACCATTGTCAAGAGAAGTCTTGATTTTTGGTGGTTCAAGGATGGGCATAGGTTGGTTTTTGAACTTGTGGTTTTTGCGAAAGAGGATAAATTATGAGTTGTGGTGTGATGGCATTAATGTCTTTGTATTTTTGTTTTTCATGAAAATCCTTAGTGGATGAACCTTGTGAGATGAAGTCCTCAAAGGCTTCATCTAACATGTCAAAGTCATCACTAGTAAAAGGCTTGAGGGATAGGTTAACCTTTAAAAGGAAACTTGACATAACTCTACTTTCCTAAGTGTCTCGGTTGATGTTTTTGTTGTTTTTGTCTTTTATTTTTTTGTTTTCTAATGAATACAAAATGAAATATAACTTTCCTATGAATGCAATAATATTGAAAATGTAGAATTCTAATGCCACTTTTAACTAAAATATGCAATAAATTCTCTTCTCAATGTTACCAAATCTAGCAAATAAACAAGAATTTGAAAGAAAAAAAAATTGTTTCAGACTATTACTTCTCAAATTTCATAACAAAGATAGAATTCTTATCAAAAGTCAAAAACCACTGAGAATTTTTTCTATCAAAAGTTGTACAAGGACTCATTCGCCACCAAAGGCGAATGAGACTTGGTGTAGGTATTTGTAAGGATAAAAAAGGTATCTAAAACACCAGAACATGCCTAGAAATCTCACTGATCAAGGTGTCCAGGGACTCATTTTCCACTAAAGGCGAATGGGTCCTAGTTTTAGGGTTTTTTGAGTTTAATTTCAAATTTTTTGAGTTATTTTTGTGTATATGTTGTCTCAAATATGTGACAGTGAATTTTGTAACAAATTTTCTAAATATGAGGTCTCTAAATGCAAGTTTTATTATGATTAAAAATTTACTAAGATGATTAAATCTAGAATGCAATTTCAATTAAAATACTTGAATGATGATCTCAATGTGAACAAGATGGAAAACTGAATTAGATTTAAAGTACTTTTCTAGATTTTCAATGAATATAAGAAATGCAAACATGCAATTTTATCCTACATACAATGCTCTCTAATGCACAATGAAGAAATCCTAAAATGCAATATAAACTTAATGAAAGCTAGGATCTAGGGTTTGAGTGCACTCCAAGTCAAAAACTAATATGTTCAATACAAGATCGGGTTCAACAAAATTACACATAGATAAAGGGAGAGAAGGCTATGAATTTTATCCCCCTTTGTCTAGATTAGGTTTCATTCAAAAGATGAGATCCAAATTTTTTGAAATAACTATCAACCCAAGAGGTGAATTAAGTCAAGATTGAGGGATCTTGCAATATTTCCTTTATACAAGGATGGGGTGGTGAGATAAATCACAACTTGAGGAAAATGAATTAAACCAATATGCAAGCCCTAATTCTAGGTCTAACACATGTAATGCATAAATCTAACACAAAACAGAATGAAACTATAACATTTTTCTAGCAAAAAAAGGAGGATATAATACTATGCACCTGGGAAAATCTAACTTTTTTGAATTACTAATAGGGACTCATTTTCCACCAAAGGAGAATGGGTCTTGGTAGGCTTGTTTGGGGAGCTCTAAACCTGAAAAAAAGCCTATACAATGCAAATTCTACTGCCCTTCAATGCCTAACAGGAACTCATTCACCACTAAAGGTGAATGGGTCTTGCTAGGTCCTTCCAAAAATCTCTAAATTTGTTCTGCAAATTCTAGGTCCTCTTTTCCTTTACACTTTGAAATTCCTATTTTCAAATCTGGATTTTCCTATAACCTGTAAGAAAAATTTGGTAGCTTGTTGGTGGATAGGGGTTTTCCTTAGTCAAACCCCTTGTTGGTAATTAAACCTTTGATGATGAATGAAAATTTGAAACATGTGAATGTGTGTGCAATCCTAATCTTAAGTGTGTCTAAGACTAAGATCTATGGGAATGTAAAGGAAATTATATCCAATTATGTTAGAATAGAACCCTTGAATGAAATATGAACAATGCAAAAGACTCACTAAAGAAGATGTCTAATCCCTTTAATAAGCCACAAATATGAATATACCTCTTGTAGGCTATAAATAGGATGATTACACTAGTAGAATTTGACAAATAAATGACTAATGACTAATGACTAAAAATTTTAGTCACGTGACTAAAAATTTTAGTCATGTGACTAACACTAGTAGAATTTGGCAAATAAATGACTAATTTGGTCATTTATAAGTGACTAATTTAGTCATTGGGTAAAATCACAACTAAATGACTAATATCAAACAAATAAAAATGACTAAATAAATTATTAATATTAGACAAATAAAAATGACTAAATATATGACTAAATTAATAACTAAATAAATGACTATTACTCCTCTATTCCTTTTTCTTTCGAATTTGATCATAATGCATAGAGCTTAAGCTCCCCTCATGGGACCCTTACTTAAGCGGGCCACTTGGCCGCCTAGGTTGCTTGGTGCACCAAAAATACCTATTGCATGAAAGGCATTGCCTCTCGCTGCAATCTTAAGGCCTTGACATATTTTATAAAAAAAATTAATATTTACATTCTTTAACTTTTATTACTCATTATGTTAATGAATTATTAATATTTTTAACTATGATTTGAAGTTAGTTTGATAAAGATGACTAAATTATTAATTAAAGTGGATAATTAAAAAAAAAAATTTGAATTAAGGCAGTGGGTGGTATTATAATATTATAATATATTATAATATAATATAATATTATATAATATTAAATATATTTAATATAATATTATTATATAATATATTTAATATTATTTATTTATTTGATTTCGTACCTTAATGGCCGAGCATAATGGGTGGGCAAATCTTGGCCATAATTTTTAGACTCCCTGCCATAATGTCGAATGGGGGTTGGGAAAGCCATTGTTTTCAAGGATTCTAAAACCATCGTTAAAACCTTATTTTTAGGCTGTAGCTTGCCAAATCAGAGAAGTGAAAGGTCAAAACCAGTGAAGAAGAGTTTGAAGTAGCCGAAACCAATAGCGGTGGGGAAAGTAACAAAATTTGCAGGTAAAGAATGCCTTAATGTTAAAACCTAAATGTGCTTAGTATTAGGATCTTGGCTGTAATTTTCATTTTAAAAACATACTCTAAAACCCTTGTTGTCAAGGACTCACTAGGTGAAGAATGCCTCTTTTTCCTTGAAAAATGACTATTCATATGGGTAGAACATATCCATCATTGTACTCTGTTATAGCACATATGAAGATTATCTCTTCCTAGTAACTACCATGGCTACAATTCTCATTGTAGCTTGCTCCCTATCTCAGCCATATATCTTTTTTTATAACTTCTTTTTTCATTTTTCAGACACAACTATTGGACATGCTTTTGGAATAGAAATATGGAGGATCTGAAGAGTTGCTTCTTGGATAGCTTCAGTTTTTCTTCATAGCTTTCTTGGTATTTATGTTTTTGTGGATCATCTGCCTAATTTGCTTTCTTGGTATGTATGTTTTTGTGGGTCATTTGCCTAATGTAATACACTTCTAGTTTTTTTTGTTTTCAATTGCAATTTTTTTTTTTTATAATGATTTTCTTTGTGTATTGAGCAATGCAGATGGGTCAATCACTTGAATCTTTTGGCAAATGGAAATCTATTTTGTGCCTTCTTTTCAGTTGTGAAGTAGTAATAAGTGTCTTATTTTTTTTTGTATACAAAACATTCTTGCCCACTGGTTTCTTTTGAATTTCTAGTTGCCAAAGGCATCCATGTATCTATATGATACGAAATTGTAAAAGACCTTGCAAAAATTTTAAAGGTCTAAATGAATTTATATTTTAAAGAAAAATAGAAAGTTAACAGTCTTAATGCAGATCATAGTGATCCACATAAAAAGACCTTTACATTGTCTAATGATTTATATTCGGCATCTCATTTCCAGTACTCTAAAATAATACTCGTATAGAATGGACATGAATATCACCAGGGAGAATTAAGAAACATTGTTAGAGTTTCTCAAACACAATGTCATAAAGTGGCAACATAAAAGTATGTTCACAGTTCTGGCTTGAGATGTGTATATTTTATGTCTAAATTTCTGCACATAGGAAATTTATCTTGCTTCATGTTTGTCTCATTAAAACTTTTTCTTTCCATAAAAGTCTAGATAAATTTGCTCTATTTGCTGGACTTTGGCACTATATATCAATCAGACTTAGCCTAAACTAAGGCAAATCTCAAATTATCCAAATCATTTATATGTCATACAAATATGGTGTGTTGCATAGAAATTGATTATTCAAGAAAATATTAGGTAAAAAGGGAACTTTAAAGATAGGAGCATCCAACCAAAAGCATTTACACACCACACTTTCAAACTTCTATGTAAGTATCATGTAGTTTTAACAATTTTTTTGAAAGAAAACTGTAAGTAGGCTGTCCAATCATCTAAAAATAAAATTATATTTCACCACACAACCCCCACCATTTCCCCTTTTTCCCAAAAATGAGGAGCTTACTGAAATTCCTTAGCATCTTCAAAGGGCTACGTGGAAGAAATTTATGTGCATGCATATTAATGACCACAAACGAGCCACCCATATGTATAATTTTACTTCCCCAAGTTTTTGTATGGCTTTGTATCATGGCTGCAAGCAGAAAACGTTAAAAAGTTTGTAGCATAAAAGGTGATGAAAAAAATCTGAAGTGGCATTTTTCATTGAAAGATTATTTTTCCAAAGTAGCCTATTGGTCTTTTTGACATAAAACATCTTTATGATGGATTCCCTCCATGAGCCTCTTGATAGTAATGTCAATTCTTTGGTATATTGGATTGAGAAGGACCAACATATGAGTTTTTATGTTTTTCTTTGTTAGGTTATTCTGCCTGTAATATTAGAGGACTATCATGGTAGGTGGATCTGTCAAGCTATGGAGCTATAGTATTACAGTTGAGAATGTATTCTTGTGACTACATTATTTTGCATTTGAGAATGTGCTTGGAGAAGTAGAAGACTGTGATTATTTTGCTTAAGTACTTATTTAAAAGCTTCTCCATACAACCTTTCTCTTATACATGTGCTCTGTAAGGATCAAAATCTCAATAGTAGATGGCTTTAGAGGTTGCTAGACTAGTATATTAGTTTTTATGTCATTCATTGCTTGGTATCCTTCACTCTAGTAATACTGGAGGAAGCCCTCGGTCTGGATTTCTTAAGTTGTGGACTTATGGCACTTGAGAACATACTAAAGAAGTGCAAAATTGTTAGTATTTTTGATCGAGCACCTAATTAGTGGTTACCTGGAAAACACTTTTATGATGATATACTCTAGAAGTACCTAAGAGAAAATTTGTGTTAGAAACCAAGATCTGAAAGGATGAATGGACCCATAATGATGACAAATCTGGAAGTTGTCTCTCGAAGCCAATGCCAAACTAAAACTAAAACTGCCCATAGGATGAGTACCATCAAGATTCTGAAACATTAACCATAAAAACATGTCCTTCAAATGAGAAAGATCTAAACCAATGTGAATCAAGAACTGTAAAATCCCAATGTGAAGTGTGAACCAAAGCAAACCAACAATGTGTCCAGTGAAGCAAGAAAGACGCTAGAAGGAGACAACAGGAAACCAGACAAACTCATGCGAGTTGTCACCAACATGAAAGATGGATGCAAGAACCCCCTTTAATGGAAATTTATATCAGTTCTTTATTACAATACCCAATGATTGTGGAAGGAGATAATGGAAAACTACAGAAACATAAGCAAAAATGAAAACCTAGCACACAAAACAAAAATGAATGCATGCATAAAATAGGTTACATGTATTCTGTAAATGACCTCAAATCTGCATAGAGGCTGAAACCAGCTTTCCAACGCCGTAAAAATCATGAAAAATGGATAAGCAAGTCACAAGATACGTCTCCCGAAGTGAAAAAGGAAACATTTGACTTCTGAGGAAGAAAAAAGCATCAAAAAGGAAAAACCAGAAAACCACACTAGCACCATTATGTAGAGCATCGAAACATCTTTCTGACGATATCTTGTTTAAAAAATAATGACGGCGTATGCCCAAGATATGCCCATTTCTGTGAAATTTTTCCAAAAAGCTCTGATTTGGCCCCCAGAAGCCCTCAGGGGCTAAACAAAATTCAGCCCCTAGTCGCATGTAGGACCAGGGGCTAGTGTGCAGGGAGCTAGCGACAAAGCCCTTAGTCACCTACGTGACCGGGGCTGGGGCTGGAGACTTCCAACTAGGCGCTGGGTGCGGCCCTTAGTCACTCACGTGACCACTGTAGGGGCTGGAGCGGCTGATGGGGGCTGGGGCTCAGCACTGAGTCCCCGATATGACCTCCACCAATCTGTAGGGAGCCCGCGGGGGCTTAAACAGAGAGTGGTGGTAGGTTGGAGAAGTTCGCTGGTGGCAGTGGTGGCTCGGTGGTGTGGTGGTGGTCGCCAGGCAGTGTAGCGACAGTGCTGCCATTTTCAACTGGCCGCGTAAAAAAAACCTTGATTTTTGATTTTTTAAATAGTTTTTTTTATTTTTTTCAAAAATGATGCCTTGTAAACTATGCCTGGGGGCCGTATGGCCCTTGGGCAAAATTTTTTTGCCTCTCCGGATGACTGTGTCCAAATCAGACAAACTTTATATGAAAATGGGGGTTTTTGGGCGCTGCAAATCCAACAGCGAGGTTTGTTTGGGCGCAAAGTGCTCCAAAAATTAGGCGACCCCTAGATCTATCAGAAAAATCATCGATCTTACAACCCTCACAGATCTGGAAAACAGTGACGAATATGAATAAAATGAAAGCCATTTCTGACTTTTTCCAACACTATGAATCCAATAGAAAACCTTGATCTGATCCAAGACGCTGCATAATGATGCTCAAGGAATGAAACCCTTGAGGGACTCTGAACGAGCTCTGCAATGAAATCCTCAAAAAAAGTTGAGAAGGGGCTGTGAATCGAGGCTCTGATACCATGTTAGAAACCAAGATTTGATTGGAAACCAGAATAGACCTTCCATAGAAGAGGAAAATGAAAAAGCAAAAGTTTGCATGAAATGTGCAAATTGATATATTCGAAGTACCAAATAATACAAGAGATAATTTGCTTCATAAAAGAAAAGATTCCTAAACCTAATCTTATCTTGAGCAACAAGATAGCTCAATAAGATAAGGATAAAACCTATAACTTAGGAATTAAATAATTACGAAAGTAAACTTATGCAAAGTTTAATTAATAATTAATTACACCAACAATTTTCTCCTTTGGATGTTTCCTCAAGGGAGACCAATATAATTGATGTAATGCTTTTCCCTGTTGGCAATCCTCCATCAGTAATACTGCAATATTTGTGGGTAGTTGGATTTGTCAAGTTGGACTTGTGGCATTGCATTTGAGAGCATATCGTAGATCTCCCCTTCAACCCTATACATGATAGTAAGACTGGTATACTAATATTTATAACTTTCCTCATTGATTATTCTCCACTTATACTGGATGACACCTTTGGGAGGTGAATTTTCCAAATTGTGTACTTGTGGTTATGTGTTTGAGAACATATCGAAGAAGCAAAAGACTGATCAATTCTCCTACATAATCAATTAGGAGTGTGCTTTAGAGTCCTCTTCTAGCAATTTTGCATCTTTTGTGTATTGGCTTGTGGAAGAAAAATATGCTAGTTATTTAATAGTTTGCTTTTTCTTCTTGGGTATCCTTGACTAGCAATATATGAGGAAGGATTTGGAACACGGATTTATAATTTATGAACTTGTGGGATTACAGTTGGAAAGATAATGAAGAAGTAGAAGATTGATCATTTTACTAAAATATCTAAGTAGTAGTTTAACAGTAAAGACATCTCTTATATAGGTGTGCTCTGGAAGCCTCTTGATGAAAAGTTTGTTTGGTTTGATATATTTTCTTGTGGAAGATGAGCATATTGGATTTTTAACCATATTATCCAAGTCCCAAATCAATAGTTTCCTTCAAAACATGCTCCTATGATAGATTTTTTTAAAGTTAATTTTATTTGATCATGGAAGCTAATGGTGGTCATGTGAATTTCAAGGAAGGGTGTAAATTACCAATCCAGTGGTTCTTTCTTTCTATAGTTTTATCATGCATGGACAAATGGTAAAAGAGGATCTTTTAAATTACTAGTTACAATTATCAATCTTCTTCAAATTTGAGTGCCTTGTTAGTCCTTGCCTATATAGGCAAAGACTAATGTTTACACGGAGCTTTTTGGCTATTACTTTGGTCCTCAAAAACCACGCCAGTATGAAAATAAATGGTTTATCCTAATGTTTTGCGGATTGTAATTTTTAAGATGTAATTTTGGCTAGATTTACCTTTTTCTTGATTGGTGGATCATATTTTCCTAGGGGTTTTAGCTTTTCCTCTTTACAAATTTGAATCAAAAGCAAGCAAGGAAATATATTTTTGATGGTTTCCTATGTTTTATGGAAACATTCTCACAGCCAATCAAAAGCAAGAAAAGGAAATTTTTTTGATGGTTTCCTATGTTTTGTGGGCTATATACTTGTCTCTGTTATCCGTTGAGAGTCTATTTGTAGGGTCCTCTGGTTCGATGTGTCTTAATAATGGGTTGCGATGGTTCCCTAGTGGCCACACAGAGGAAGGTGTCTCTTGTGTAATGTTTGTTCACCATGTGTTGCAGCGTGATGCATTGTAGGGCTCTTGAGATCTCAACGTTTAATATAAGCACTCATTTAATGAATGGCTCTAAGTTTTCTCCCCTCTTTGAAATTAAAATCTGCAGGGCTTCTATTGATTTCAATGATGTCGCCAATCTGTATTTTTTTGGCGAGAAAAACTCTTTCGACAATAACCAATGACAAGTGACAGTGATGTGCTGATTTACAATTATGTTTGGTATGCTCTGCATTCTATTCTCCAGGCAGAATTTGGGGATTGACAATAGGTAAGTGATAAAAGAGCAGTATTTTATTTTTCCTTTTCTGGCGATTGTTATTATTATTTTTTGACATGGACGCTATCATTGTCAGGTATTCCTTGGAATATGAATTTTCGCTAAAGCCTTGTTCCTTTCAAATGGGTGGAGAGAAATTGATGTAAATGTTGAGAAGAATAGTCTATGCAGTTCAACAAGCATAGGTAAGTGTCAAGGTTTTTGTATATAGTGGTGTAACACTTATTCATTTATCAGAAAGAATTATGTGCCTATTGGAAATGTGCAAGCCACAATTTTAGAGATAATCTATGAATTTATTCTTGAAATTGAAAAAAACTTCGTAGTAGTTTGCTCAATATATGGGGGAGTAGGTTTTGTGTTAGAATGTGAACCTATTCAAAGTTTCAAACTTGGTATTAGGGTTAGTATTGAGTGTTTGGATAGGAGCTCTCATTGACTGGCTTGACAAAAATAAATTGTCAAGGGTATCTCTAGTTGGCCTTCATTTTATTATAGTTAGTATTATATTTTCTTCCATGTGGGTGAATTCCTAACACAAACTTCACCATTAGTCCTTTATAATAGAAATTTCAAGCATTTAGGGTAGCAAACAATCCATGCATTAGAACTTCAAATGGTGCCAAAGTGTTTCAGATGCCTGTGAAATATATGCATTCTGCCTTCCACACATTCATCTTTGATATTGAGCCAATGCAATGATGGATTGGAACTCCCCAAGAATTGGATCTATGGTATGTTCAGTGATGACGCTGAAAAATTCTAGTGGTCAAGGTGTATTGGCCCATAAAATTGTATTTCCTCCCTGGCATGATTGGCACAGGTTATATAATGGTAATATTCACACAAACTTCATTCTTTGTAGCAAATATTGAATTGAGAATTAAATATTTATGTATACATTATTGCAACGTTATTTCATTGTCAATTTAATACCTTTTAGATTTGATGTGTGCTCTCATTACTCGATAATGCCCACCTCTTGGATATTCATGTTCCTTCTTTCAGCTAAAGAAGGCTCCTATCCGAGTGAGCTACTAACTACATTTTCTTGAAAGTTTCTAAAGCCTTCTAAATAAATCCATTTTGTGCAAATCCTACATGAAAGTGTAAGAATGAGATAAACAAACTAAGTATGCATCTACTCGTCTAAATAAGACATTGCATCAAAGATTCAAAAGATTTAAACTATTTTAAACACATGAACCTTAAGAAATATGTCCTATTGCTCTCTAACTTTAAAGATTTCTCTAATCTACTTTGCTCTCAGATTTAAATAAGCTAATAGATTGTTGAAATGACACTTAAAGAATGAGAATTAAGCTATTATGATTCCTAAATGCAACTAAGATGATTCTACAGTAAAACTTATGAGAAAGAAACTACTGTAAACAACCATGATTGATGAACTAAAATGCTTGATTGCTTGATGATTGCTTCTATTTGCTTGATTGCTTGAATGCTTGGAAAACCTGAGAGTAAGATTGCACAAATTAGGATCCTTTTCTTGTAGCCAGAAACCTATATTTATAGATTTCACGGCACACATTTGTGAAGGGGTAACACAACAGAGGTTGAGATTCAATCTGGAGAATTGAATGGTATGAGATGAGAAGGTGGAGCTGATCATGGAGGATTGTTCCTCCCCATGAAAACACCAGGCAAGATGAGAGGAAAGATTTGAGGCAGAAGATTGAGAGGATTTCCTGCAGGTTTGTCCCCAAGGCTCTTCCCGTGAATGACAGTTGAATTAATTAGATTTGAAAAATCTAATTTTATTGGTGAGTGAATAGAGGGATATGATTTATGCATTTATTTAAATATTTTTGGTTTATTTAAATTCAGCAAAAGAGGAATAAATAATTTAATAAAACAAACTATAGAAGTTGTTTATTAGATTAAAATAAAAGGAATATGATAATTAAACTAAAGATTCTAGGATATCTTTATTTAATTAAGAAGAAATGTGATGAAGTAATTAAATAACACAAATTATTGAAGCTGTGTATTTAATTTAAGATAGAATTAATAGATAAAGTATAAAAGAAATAATAATGATAATAATTAAATAAAAGAAAGTATTTAATTTTGTTTATTTAATTAAGAGGGAAATAATATGATAAAATAGAAGAATTAATAATGAACTTAATATAAATAAATATTTCTATTTATTTACTAAGTAAATGAATTTAAGATTAATTAATCAAATAAGTTGTATTTAATTAATTAGATTCTCTAGACCATTTTTAGGTGTCTACATTTTGCCCCTCTTTGAAGTGATGTGTTTACGCATTGCTTCAAAGAATGATTTTGCCTTAGCTGTCAGTATTGACAAAAAGTTTAAAATATGCCCCAGACTTGCCCCAGATATTAAATTTTGAAATGATAATGATATATGCCCCCTCGGGAGATAAATTGATGAATTTTGGATTTGATGATTGATTATGATGATGATTTGATGATAGAGAAACGATTTATCTCCCGATAAAGAAATATTGATTCCTCCAGTTGATTATGATGATGATTGATGATCACGTCAGCTGATTGTTGATCCTGATAGATTAGAAGATTATTGATCTCATGATAGGTGAGATTCAATGATAGATTGATTGATAATTGAACTCATGATAGGTGAGGATCAATGATAGATTGATGATTGATTAACCTCATGATAGGTGAGGTTCAATGATTGATTGATTGAATGATTAACCTCATGATAGGTGAGGTTCAATGATTGATTGATTGAATGATTAACCTCATGATAGGTGAAGTTGAATGATAGATTGATGATCACAAGATTTGAACAAAGCTGATTAGATTTGATTGATTGATAGACTTATTGATTGATGTTGATTGATTTGATAAGATTGTTGATTTGTGATTTGACTTCACTGATTGATTGATATGCCCCAGTATAAGATCGATTAATGTACTGGGACTTGATGATGCAAAATGATGAATAGAATAGGGGATGGGATGAGGAAGAGATAATGAAAGGAGAAGATGAAAATTAAGTAAGCACAAATGGATTCAAGGATAAACGTGATGTTGCCCCAGTCAAGTTGCAAGCCAATATTGATTGATGATGATGATAAGAGTGTTGTTGATGAGGGAAGGATACATCTCGAAATAACACAAAATGATAGGGAAGGATACATCCCGATGATGATGATGATGATGATGATGATTGGATAAAGTCTTGTAACAAGGTTGGGAACAAAAGCAAGAATGTGATTAAATGATTTGTGCTAGAATTAATAGATTAAGATTGGATGGAATTTGAGATGACTGAAATGAAAGAAAATGATTCAGAAAGAGATGATATCCTAAGAAATATTGAAGAGATGGTGATATGATGTAGAGAGGGAATACGTGTAGCTTTTGAGATTGAAATTTGGTAGCTTTTGAAACAATCTATAAATACATATGCAAGACTAATATGGATGCAATCTATTTTAACCATGCAATTCTAAGTGTCATTTTAACAATCTTTTGATTTTGCTTTGTATCATCACTGAGCTTTAAAAATGTTGAAAGTGAATACAAGCATCAATGATATGAGATAGACCAATGATGACCTAAGTAATTCTTTCATGATTATTGATATTGCAAGTGAACACAAGCATCGAGGTATAATTAAACTGAGATGACCTGAGCATTTCTTGCGTAAACATACAAGAATTAACCATTTTCTTACGTGAATCAGAATGTCATCCATGATACTTGGTAGAGCACTTCCCGCGAAAATTCACAAAATAATAATGACTAACTCACAAACAGCAAAAAAAGAAAAGTATCATTCTCCTTCCTTGCTTCTCTAGTTCAATACATCATCAAGTAGCTCCAAAGAAATAATAAGCAAATGATAAAAAGAAAAGTACAACAATTCAAATTCTACTTTAAAGTATTTTCAAATCATTATTTAGATTAGATCATCGATGTTGAAATTGTGTGTGTTGATGCGTGCATGATATTCTCAGATGTTTGACCAAAGGACGTAACCTAAAGACCTATCCTAGGGGCCTCGGGGACTGATCAAAGATTAGTCTTGCCTACGTTATACACGCGGAGACCACGTAGTTCGACTGATACAAAATCTATTTTTGCGTTTTGTGATTTTTGAATTTTTTGTTTTGATTTTAGTGGATTTTCTGATGTTTTTGGATTTTGATAAAATTTTTGATTTTTTTTTTTTTGGATTTTGACAAATTTTCTGATGTTTTCGGTTGCTTTTCAAGTATTGCCACTCAGTGTTGTCATGTTTGATTGTCTTTCCATTTAAGCTCAAAGTCGATTATACCAAATAACTCTAGGATGTTGCCCCCAAGCTAGGGTAAGACATGATAACCTTGCCATGATATGGATAGTGATAATAAGTTTCTCAATGATAGATGAAAATGATAATGAAAGGAAATAATCGTAACAAAACCGTACCCAATAGATAGAAGAGCTGGTTGAAGATCACAAGTAGCGCCTGTTTACCAGGTTTTCACCACTTGTTTTTATTGTGTTCCCTTTTTTTTGTTTTTTTTTGTTTTTACTTTTTCCATCATCATGACACCTGTTTGCTAGGTTTTCATCAAGACAACCTTACCAACCGTGCACTAGGTATCCTCAAGTATAGAATCGCCTGAGATGGATGTTGTTCATGGGCTCCTCCAACATATCTCCTTCTGGTGTAGACAACCGGTATGCTCCTGATCCATAGACTGATATAATGACATAAGGCCCTATCCAGTTAGGTTCAAATTTTCCCTTCTTTTCTCTGTCTGCTTGATTTCTAGGGTTTTCCTATAGGACCAAGTCTTCAATCTAGAAGACTCTAGGCTTAACCCTGTGATTATAGTTCCTAGACATTCTTTGTTGATAGGCTGTCAAATGATTGACAGCTTGTTGTCGACATTCATCAAGTAGCTCTAATTCTTGAAGTCTAGAGATCCTGTAATCCTCATCTAAAATGAGTCCCTTTAGTGAAACTCGAAGGGATGGAATTTCTACTTTGATAGGTAATATTGCCTCTGATCCATAGAAAAGAGCATATGGTGTAGCTCTTGTTGGTGTTCTGATGCTAGTCCTGTAAGCCCAAAGAGCAGGGTTAAGCTGAATGTGCCAATCACGCCCTACCACATTTACAGTCTTCTTGAGAATCTTTAGGATTGTTTTGTTTGAAGCTTCTGCCTGTCCATTACCTTGAGGGTAGTAAGGGGTTGAAAAGTGATGTTGGATGTGGAACTTTTCACACAACTCTTGGACATCTTGGTTCTTGAAAGGCCTGCCATTATCTGTGATGATTGACTAGGGTATCCCATATCTACAAATGAGATAATTAAGTATGAAGGATGATATCTGCTTCCTAGTGATTGTGGTTAAGGGAACTGCCTCCACCCATTTTGTAAAATATTTGGTTGCTATGATAATGAACTTATGTCCATTAGATGAAGATGGGTTAATTTTCCCTACCAAGTCCAATCTCCATTGACAGAAAGGCCATGTAGTTGTGAATGGATGGAGCTCCTGTGCTGGTGCATGTATAAGATTGCCATGAATCTGAAATTTTTGACATCTCTTAACAAACTGATAAGATTCTTGCTCCATGTGCGGCCAGTAATATCCCAAACGAAGGAGTTTCTTTGCTAAAGATAATCCACTTGAATGTGTGCCACAAATTCCTTCATGGACCTCATGTAAAGTAGAAGCAGATTCATTATGTTCTAAACAACATGAAAGAGTACCATCTAGGCCTCGACGGTAAAGGGTGTTAGTGATAATGGTATGTGTGGCGGATTGGCGTATGAAGTTGCGCTTTTGGTTGTGAGAAAGATCTGGTGGTAAGATATTATCTTTTAGGTAAGTATAAATGTCTCCATAAATGGAAGATTGGGCACTATCCAAAAGGCTTATGGTTTGGGATTTGCGGTTTGCGTACGCAGGATTTGATACTTGTTCCACAATAAATCGATAATGATCTTGCATTTCAGGCATTTGTAGAGATGCTATTATGGCCATGGCATCTGCTGCTTTATTCTCTGATCTTGGTATCTGCTCAAATTTGATATCTATGAAGTATTTTCTTAGATCATCTACTAGTCTCTTGTATAAAATCAGTGTGTCATCCTTAGTTTGGTAATCATTGTTGACTTGATAGATGATTAATTGAGAGTCTCCATACACATGTAGCTCTGTGATTCTCCAGTTAATAGCTACTTTAATTCCAATTATTAAAGCTTCATATTCTACCACATTGTTAGTGCAATGGAAGGTAAGCCTCTAAGATCGTGGAATTGTGTGTCCAAGAGGTGTGACAAATAAAATTCCTACCCCTGATCCATGTTGTGTGTAGGATTCATCGAAGTAGAGTTGCCATGGTTGTGTTGTAACATTGAGGATATTCGCATCAAGAAATTCCATGGTCATAGGATGACTGTCTGACAATGGAGCTTCTGCTAATTGGTCGGCAATGACTTGTCCTTTGATAGCTCGCCTTTCAACATACTGAATGTCAAACTCACTGAGGAGCATGACCCACTTTGCCAACCTTCCTGTTAAAGCTGCTTTGCTCAGTAAATACTTGAGGGAATCAATTTTTGCAACGAGCTTGATAGTGTGAGTGAGCATATAGTGTCACAATTGTTGTGTTGCAAATACTACTACTAAGCATGATTTTTTGATGAAGGTGTAGTTTACTTCATGTCCATTGAGTGTCCTGCTGATATAGTATTTTGCCTGTTCCTTTCCTTCTCTATCCTCTTGTGCCAGCAAGGCTCCTAAAGAGATATTTGTTTTTGCGATATATAGTAACAATGGCTCATCTTTATTGGGTGGCACCAAGATTGGTGGTGTCATTAAATAATGCTTGATTTGATTAAAAGTACTCTCACACTATTCATCCCATTTAAAAGACACATTTTTATGCAAAATATGGTTGAATGGATGACACCAATTTGCTAGTTGAGAGATGAATCTTCTGATGGACTGTAGTCAGCCCTGTAGAGATCTTAATGTGTTGATATTCTTAGGGGGTGGCATTTCCACAATGGCTTTAACTTTTGTTGGATCTACTTCAATTCCTTTTGTAGAAACTATGTATCCAAGGAGTTTTGCTGATGTTACTCCAAAGACACATTTCTTGGGATTTAATCTAACTTTAAATTTCTCCAACCTATCAAATATTTTGGCAAGTATCTCTAGATGTCCTTTGGTGTGAGATTTGGCTAAGATGTCATCCACATAGTCCTCCATGAAGGTGTGCATCATGTCATGGAAGATTGTTGTCATAGCTCACTGGTATGTAGCTCCTGCATTGTTTAACCCAAAAGGCATGACGTTCCAGCAAAAGGTACCCCATGGACATGTAAATGTTGTCTTTTCTTGGTCCTCAGGAGCTATTTTGATCTGATTGTATCCTGAAAATCCATCCATGAGTGATAGCATTTGATGGCCAACTGTTAAATCTACAATCATGTCTATGTTTGGCAAAGGAAAATTATCCTTTGGACATGCTCTATTTAAATCTCAGAAATACGTACATATTCTGATGGTGTGATCTAGTTTTGAAACAGGTACAATGTTGGATATCCATTCAGCATAATCAATAGATCTGATAAATCCAACATCTATTATTTTCTTCAAATCATTTTTTACCAATAATGCAACATGTGGATGCATTTTTCTCAGTTTTTGTTTTACTAGTTTAGTGCTAGCTGGTAAAGATAAGTGATGCATAATAAGATCTGTGTCTAAGCCTGGCATGTCAAAGTATGACCAAGCAAAATTGATGCATCATTCTTCAAAGAATTTGATAAAATATGGCTTTTTTGTATTTGTCATGGATGCTGCCAGGTGTAGTATTCTTACTTTCTGTGCTGTGCCAATATCGAAAGACTATGTGGGTTCTACCAACACTGATGATCTTTCATGGTAATGTTGTGGGAGGATGTCAAGCCTTCCATCCTTGGGCGCCTCAATGAGGTTTTCACCATTGGATGCGTTCTTTGTTTTTACTATTTTAGGATCAAATACTGCCATAGAATGGTTTTCACCATTAGATCCATTATTTATTTCCATACTTTTGCAACTAAAAGGCTTGGCACCCTCCTGCCTAAAAGCATCATTAAAAGAAGCATTGGTAGAACAAGTATCGGATTCTGCACAACAAAGGTAGTTAATAATAGCGGAGTCATTGTCAAAAATAGGGAGATTGATGGGGTGTTGGGGTTCCCACTCGATAAGCTCAGGATGCAGTAAGGGAAATGAATCATTAGATGGGTTGAGGTCAGCGAATGTGAAAGCTCAGACGGAAATGTCGTCTAAGTTGTTAGTGGTTATGTCGAGGCCTACAAAGGTATTTTCTTCTACATCATTTATCTCACTCGATGTCTGTTCGTCTTCACTTGAGTCATCAAAATTTTGTGTTTCAAAGACAATAGGATTAAAACTCGAGCTTTGACCCTCCTCACGTTTGGGGGTATACTTTTTGATAACATCAATATGAATATCTTCATAGGAAACATCTGATAAGTTGTCCCACTCATATTCATTTGAATCTGTTTCGAAGTTATCTCTCATTTGAAGAATACACTCCACAGTTCTATTGGTGAGTTTTGCTCTTGCTTCTTCTGTGTATCCTAGTCTAGTTCTGCCATTTTGCTGAAGTGTTAAAGATTGGGTTGGTGTTGTTGTGCCTTGTTCCCTTGATTCAAGAGAGCCCTATCCTTCTGTATATCTTAGCCCATTTGTGTTATTATGCTGAATTTTGAGAACTTGGATTGGTTCTGTTACACTTTATTCCCCTCATTCAAGAGGTCCTTGTCCTATTGTATATCCTAGTCCAGTTTTATCCTTATGTTGGAGCGTGAGTGGCTAGATTGGTTTTGTTATGCCTTGTTTCCTTAACCCAAGAGGTCCCTGTCCTGAATATCCCATCTTCTCCACAATAGTTTTTCCCTTTCCATATTGATTTGTCTCTATGATATCACTCGTGGAAGTGGAAGCTTCCTCATCTCTATAAAGCCAATTTAGTATAGCCTTATCTTCTGATTCTTCATCTAAGTTTCTAGCTTTTACAAATCTGCCATCTAATGTCGTTGTAGATTGTGCTGATTCTTGTGTGGTTATAGATGGTTGCCCATACGTTTGTAAGGAGGGTAACATCTGTGATAGATGGAAAGAGTGTCCGACACCATATTCACCTATTCCTTTGTCACTTATCTGTACTTTGTTGGTGAATTGGTGTGAGAGTGAAGCCAATTTTTCCTCAACATTTGAAGGGTTAGATTGTGCCACCTTGATCTCTTGTGATTTTTGTTGTTTTGGAAGCCACTTTGATATGAAGCTTTGTTGTTTCTCACCATTAGATGAATCTGATGTGCTAACTTCTCTATTGTGAGGTATTAATGTATCCTGAGATGTTTTCAATGTATGACAAGCTTGGGTGTCATTATAGTCTGCTGTGATTGTTACCTCCTGTCCATTGACGGGAAATTTCAGACATTGATGATAGGTGGAAGGTATTGCTTGCATATCATGAATCCAAGGATGTCCCAACAGTATGTTGTATGTCAGTTCCCTATCTAAGACTTGACAAACCACATTTTGGACAATAGGTCCCACTTGAATGGGTAATATGATCAATCCTTTAGAGAATCTTTCTTCCTCATCATATGCTTTGATTGTGATTTTTCTTCTCGTATTAATGGCTTCATTTGAGTATCCTAGTGCATGAATCAGCTTTAAGGTACAAATATTTAAACCAGCCCCTCCATCTATCAGGACATGCTTTACACGGTGTTTATGGATGAAGACTTCAATGTGAAGGGCGAAATTATGTGGATGGGTGAGTGATACATCATCATGTTCAGAAAATGAAAGGCAATGAGGTGTAGATAGATGTCCCACCATAGATTGAAATTGACATACATCCAAATTGTTAGGTACTGTGGTTGATACAAGAGCTTGCTCAAGAACCTCTTTGTGTGATGGGGAGATCTTTAGAAGTTCTAGGATAGATATTTGTGCCGGTATTTTCTATAATTGATCAATGAGATTATATTGATTGGAGGGAGGATCCACAGATTGGGATGATAATGATGCTCCTTTCAATATAACTTTGGATTGTGCCCTTGTTGTGGCATTAAACGGTTGGTACTCTTGTTTCCCTTTGAGTGTGATTACATTAATTTGGTTTTCAGATTTTTCCATATGTTGTACCAAATTAGTCAGTGTAATATCATTGATTCGATTGATTTGATTGCATAACTCCTCATCCTCCTTGACAACAGAAAGACAAAGGATCGTTGTGTCATAAACATAACTGAGATTCTTACCTTTGCTGTTTGTGGAAGAGGATTCTCCCTTCTAATAATTGGGTAGAGGATTTTTGAATGTTGTATGATCTTTGTTTGTTTGGTGCCCCTCTACAAATACTTTCTTTTGTTCTATAAGTTCTTGTACTGCATGTTTTAACTGCCAACAATTTTTAGTCATGTGGCCTTTATTTTGATGGTATTTACAGTAATGTGAGTCATTCCACCATGATGGTTTGAATTGAGGGTCCCAATTCCTAGCCTCTTGTACTTGAATTAGTTTTTCATCTAAAAGTTCTTTGAGGACTGATTCCAATGATTGCCCTAATGGCGTGAATTTTCGTTTATTGGATGGTCGTTGGAATGATTGGGTTTTTGTTTCTCCATTGTTTTGATTATTCCCTTGATCACTACTTTGTTTGACATTAGAATCATTGTTTTGTTTGTTTGTAGTGGTTGGTGTCAAGGTGAATACTAGTTTGGATGTGTGTGTATCGATCATGGTATCGGTATTCTTATTCTTTTTCCAAAATCTTGGATTTTCATTGTTGTTGTTAGAGGAATTGCTATTGTTTGAACCTTCAATGAAGTGTTTGATTGTTCCTCTTTTGATTAAACCCTCTTCGATTTTGAGCCCCTTTTCAATAACTTGTTCAAATGTAGATGGACATTGCAAGTCCAATCTATAATTCATTTCATCCACTAGGTTATCAATGAACATCTCTATCTTCTCCTCTTCAGGAATAGATCTAGGGTATTTAGCAAATAGCCTTCTCCATCATTGGAGAAAGGAAAGAAACTTTTCACCCTTTGCTTGTTTGGTGTTGTAGAGTTCTTTTAGGGTCACCCGGTGTTGGATGTTGAATGAGAAGTGCGTTATGAACCTATTGATCAGTTCTTCAAAAGATTGGATCCCGAGTTCCATTTTAGAGAACCACTCCATGCAAGTGTTTCCTAGGCTTCTTGGAAACAATCATAGTAAGTAAGAGTCCTCGTGTGCGAACTCTATGCTCATGGTTCTAAATTCTCGTACGTGATCAAATGGATCGGTTCTTCCATTGTATTTGTTGTACGTCAGGTATTCACAATACTGTGGAAATGGTATCATGTTAATGCTTTGGTCAAATGGATAAGGGAGAATATCCTATAAGGAATATCTTTTTGTTGGCCCTTGTTGGATGTTTTGGAACTGTAGTTGTAATTGTTGCATTTGTCTTGTCAAAGCATCTACTCGATTTAGATATTCCATACTAGTTGCCTTAGGTGTGGTCATTTCCTTGAGTTGGTTGACATCAAAGTCTTTAGGAAGCTTAGCACCTTTGTCAGCTAATAAAAAAAGATAATTTTCCATATCTTGCTCTAACATCTTTTCCATATATTTATGGAAATGAGGGTCTTGTTGAACTTTCTCGATTTCTTCTACAGTTATTTCTTTCTCTTGTGAATTAGTGAGAGGATCAGTGTTGTTGTATCGTCCCCAAGGGTTTTCTTCAGCCATGGTTGCTATTCTTTCATTTTCTTCTTGTTGTTGTTTTTGATATGCTGATCGTGTGAAAATAGGCATACAAAATTTAGAAGTTTTACTCTAGACTTTGATCTTGGATTTTTGATTTGATAAGTGTTGGTTTTAATGAAGTTTTTGATAGAACTACGTTAAAAATCTGATTTAGTTGTGTCTAGTTTCGTGATGAAAGGATGATAAAAATCCTTGATAGGGAAATTTTGACACAAAAATCTCAGATTAGTGATGATCGATAAGGACACTTTGCAGGATGTTTCAAGACCTAAGCGTAATAGTAAAGTTTTCTTCTTCTTCTTTTTTTGTATGATTCAAGTGTTTCAGACTATGGAAAAAAATGTTTTCGACTGATAAAAACCTTGTTTTCGATGTCGACAAACTGACAAACTGTCTTACTAACTCTCTATTTTTCTGACTTTCGGGAGTGCTAAAATAGATCTTTGAGGCACTAAAATAGAACTACGACATGCTAAAACAGAGCCATGACGTGCTAAAACAGAGCCACAATACACTAAAACAGAGCCACGACATGCTAAAATAGAGCTACGATGCACTAAAACAGAGCTACAATGCACTAACACAGAGTTACGACGCGCTAAAACAGAGATACAACGCACTAAAATAGAGTTCTGATGCACTACAGAATGTTTGTGGGGCGCCACAGGAAACTATCTTACTCTATGAAATTCACTTGGTCTTGTATCATATTGTATGGCCGATTGTGGGATGTATTCTGGATGAATTTGTTGACTCTGATTGTGGTGTTGTCTAAGAGCCCTTCTTTGATAAAATGCTTGTGAATCTAAGGGAGCTACAGCATAGTCGTCTGTATAACCTCTAGAGAAATTGTGATATCTATGAATAAAGGTCCTATGTTGGAGTAGAACTTTTATGCGTTGATATAAAAATCATTGCTTTCTCAAGAGTTGTTTGTATGTAAGTGTTTTCTTTGGCTTTCTGATTCGTTTGACAAGAGACTTCTTGACAAATTTGGTGGATACCCAATCTCGAATCATGAGAATTTCAAAAGTGTTTGATTTGAATATTTTTGTGATGATCTTATCTAAATTTAATGAAGGAAAACACAACAAGCAAGAATAGAGTAGTTGATTTAAGATCCTAGAATCTAAACAGATAGTGTATGTTTCAAGAACCAAACATGATTCTTTTTTATTTTCATTGGTTTGATAACAAGATAAGACAATTCAAATAGACTCACTCCTAGAGACAAAAGGTCATCGTTATATACTCGAACAACCCACAGCTTGGAATTGCGTCGACTCACACAGCCATGTCACCCCCTAGAGGGCACCCACATTTTTTTCTTTTCCAAGTGCGTACTCAAAGTGACGGAAGTGGATACCAGATCCCCTAAGCAAACAGTCCTTGGCAATTATATGGTGAGTGCTTGAGGGTAGATTCTTCCCCGCCCCTGCACCGCCGAGTATTACAATGTTTGGGAACTGACAAGCGTGCTTCTATTTCTAGGTTCTTAGATAGGGTTTCCGTTCAGAGTGGCAAATGGATAAACTCCCTCGAGAGACCTCCCAATCTTTAGAACAAATATTTTGGGGATGGTTATCCTGCACACTTCCGTTGAAAGAGGGTTTCCCCAAATTCACATAAATTTTAAAGTGGGTTGGAATGCCATGGCTTTTGGCTGTCCCCACTCAGGTCATTCCCGTAGGGTGAGTACTTTTTCCCACTATGGTAGGCCTATCTAAAGGTTTTAATGAAAGCTTGAAAATGCGCAAAGTAAAAGTGAGTTTGGTATTCTGATGCACCCAGTCAAGGGGAGAGCATAAACCTATCACCCAATCACAACAAAGAAGTTGTTCATTTTTTAAAACCCAAAAGACAAATTATCTAATCTATATGGAGATATTGCTCCATAAGAATCATGATGTTCAATTTTAAACCCACAAGTAATAATGAAGTTTCTATCCTAGGATTGATCAATTTTTATCCATTTGTTATCCTAGGATTGATAAATTTTAACCCGTTTTTTTATCCTAGGATTGATAAATTTTAACCAAAAAAAGATTAAAGAACAAAATCTGGTCGCGGATGCGTCGGATCCAAATAAAAGATATTTAAATAAAAAAGGGTTGAGGCACTAAAACAGTGGATCGACATGCTAAAACAGTTGCGTGGTGCGCTAAAATAGTTGTATGACACGCTATAGTTTTCCTCCGACACGCTACAAAATCCAGCCGACGCACTATAAAAAACCACGATTCCGCTAAAACAAACACGCTGATACCTGTAAGACACTTTTCACAAAATTTTTGCAGAATATGGGGTTAGGCCACACGGTGGGTGCCAAAATGAAAGTGTAAGAATGAGATAAACAAACTAAGTATGCATTTGCACTTCTAAATAAGACATTGCATCAAAGATTCAAGAGATTTAAACTATTTTAAACACAGGAACCTTCAGAAATCTGTCCTATTGCTCTCTAACTTTAAAGATTTCTCTAATCTACTTTGCTCTCAGATTTAAATAAGCTAATAGATTGTTGAAATGACACTTAAAGAATGAGAATTAAGCTATTATGATTCCTAAATGCAACTAAGATGATTCTACAGTAAAACTTATGAGAAAGAAACTACTATAAACAACCATGATTGATGAACTAAAATGCTTGATTGCTTGATGATTGCTTCTATTTGCTTGATTGCTTGAATGCTTGGAAAACCTGCAAAGTAAGATTGCACAAATTAGGATCCTTTTCTTGTAGCCAGAAACCTATATTTATAGATTTCATGACACACATTTGTGAAGGGGTAACACAACAGAGGTTGAGATTCAATCTGGAGAATTGAATGGTATGAGATGAGAAGGTGGAGCTGATCATGGAGGATTGTTCCTCCCCATGAAAACACCAGGCAAGATGAGAGGAAAGATTTGAGGCAGAAGATTGAGAGGATTTCCTACAGGTTTGTCCCTGAGGCTCTTCCCATGAATGACAGTTGAATTAATTAGATTTGAAAAATCTAATTTTATTGGTGAGTGAATAGAGGGATATGATTTATGCATTTATTTAAATATTTTTGGTTTATTTAAATTCAGCAAAAGAGGAATAAATAATTTAATAAAACAAACTATAGAAGTTGTTTATTAAATTAAAATACAAGGAATATGATAATTAAATTGAAGATTCTAGGATATCTTTATTTAATTAAGAAGAAATGGGATGAGGTAATTAAATAACACAAATTATTGAAGCTGTGTATTTAATTTAAGATAGAATTAATAGATAAAGTATAGAAGAAATAATAATGATAATAATTAAATAAAAGAAACTATTTAATTTTGTTTATTTAATTAAGAGGGAAATAATATGATAAAATAGAAGAATTAATAATGAACTTAATATAAATTAATATTTCTATTTATTTACTAAGTAGATGAATTTAAGATTAATTAATCAAATAAGTCGTATTTAATTAATTAGATTCTCCAGACCATTTTTAGGTGTCTACACTACAAACATTATAGTCCATGAGAGATCATGTTTATTTGAGGCATTCTATCAAACAATTTGCATGCCTTGTTTATACCTTCACATTTTGCATCCATGTCTAGCAGAGCATTTCCAACTATTAAGTTTGATGAAACCCCCCCTTCCATTTTTCTCTGATGTATCTCTATACCCTATTCCAAAGCTCCCATTTCTTGCAATCCATGAGATCACATTTATTTTAATCATTCTATCAAACAATTCTCAAACCTTGTCTACACTTCCAGATTATGCGTACATATCTACCATAGCATTTTCAACTATTGGATCTCCATACCTTGTTCTAAAGCTACCATTTTGGCATAGGCAAGGAGGATGCTATCAAAAGTCACCTTCCAATTGTGTTTACTTGAAATTTTCTAAAGCATTTTCAACATATGCAAATTGTGAATATCCTACAATCATTGCAGTCCATGAGAGCAGATTTCTTTGGGTCATTTTGTTTGACATTTTACTTGTTTTTATCCTTTTTTTGGTAGGTTGTGGCACCAACTGGAAGCACCTTGGTGAATGATTTGACCTTGAAAGTAGAACCCAGTTCTAATCTTCTTATCACTGGTAAGTATCATATATAATTCTATGCAATCAACTTTTATTATTATATCTTGGTTTTACAATCTTGGACATCAGCTTGAAGTAAAGAATTGATACTAGCCATTTTTCTTGGTTGTTCCATAATATTTCATTGTCTCCAAAATTGATTTAGCTTGTATAAGCCATTTTTCCTATTTAAGACATCTATTGAATGTATAAGAAGTGATCTTTTCACAAGCAGTTGATGCTACATATTAAGGGATAGAATCATATACGAAATAAATTACTTAATTGTTTTTGGAACTCAATTTGTAATAATTTTAGTTTCTTGGCATGTTCATGTTGTAGATCCAAATTGGAGTCTGAAAAGCTCTTTATTTCGGGTGCTTGGAGGCCTTTGGCCATTCGATCTATATCATTCTTAGAAAGTGTGATGTTCAATATTAATATTGTGATCAATTAATATTGGTATCATTGCTTCCATAACATTATAGGAAACCTTGGTGTGATTAATATAAAACATTGTTAAGATTTACTGTTCTGAAATGCCAGGCACAAATTTTACCATTGTTGTAAACATAAGAGATATTTGAAGAGATTAGGGATACCGTTCTTGTCTTGTCCATAGATCAGTCTCTTGGACTTAGTTAAGGAGAATGGCAGGAATAACAAGTTGTATTTTCCCTAGTTGTGTTTTACTGAATGAAGGATTCATTGTTATTCTAACAGAGTTATTTCCTAATTTTGTGCAAGAGATTTATTTTACAATTATCTATAATCAATGATCTTAAAAATAATGAGATAATCCATATTTTGAAAATTGTTGTGTACACTCTCATCATGCAATTAGGATGACTTCAAACATTAAAACATATTAGTTGTTTCACATTTTGGACTCTCGATAATATATCCTGAGAAATTGAAAATACCTTTGTCTTTTGCTATGTCTAGAAATTCCCAAGAAAGATATTTGTTTCTATGATTTGCACCATCGAATCCATATGATTTTGAAATTTTGTTACAAGCTAACCAAAATAGTCTATTCTAGGAAAAGTTCAATTCACCAAAAAGATCTTTTCCAAAATGAAGGAAATGGGAATATTTTTATGACCCAAAACTTGTTAACTTTTGTGTACAAAGGAACAACTACAAAATAAATTGAATGGAAATGTAAATTTCTTAAATTTATGTTTGTAGGAAACAACTACAAAATGTATTGAACAAAACATAAGAGAAATTGGTCTAGGGTCAAAATCTCCACAAATAAAAAATTGGAATTGCTTTTTTCCCTCTAAAACACTTATTGCAGAGAAACATAGATAAATTAATTTTCATCTGCTGGGGTTGGTGCATTGAGGACATTCTCTGTCAAACTACTACCTAGATTGACTTTTCTCCCAATAACCACATTGAAGACCTTTCTTTATCCATTTTAGATAAAAAAAACAATTTCTGAGTTCTCTACTGTACAACACTATAAAAAATAGAAGTTTGATATTTTTTGCATCACATAGTTGGCACTTGAATAGAAGATATTCAATTTTTCAGTTTAATGGATCCCTTCATCCATGAAGTTGCCTCTTATACAATCTTATTTTTATTTGAAGAAAAAACATATTCATGTAGAAGTTTACTTTTTTTGATGTTGTAGCTAGTCCAATGATCAAACATGTTGTTAGGGATTTTTTTCACTTCAGAAAACCATGTTTACCTTTTTTGTAATTTTATATTTTCTTGTGCATTTATATGTAGTAATAGAGACTCGATTCAGAAATTTTGTGTTTGCTATAACTGTAGGGAGTTGAGCTTGAGTTGAGAAAAATTGAAGTAGCAATAGAAAGCATTCATGAGAACTTATTTGAATATGGTCATTTGAATATGATTTATTTTTCCTATTTTGCTTTCCATTCTTCTTGTTTTGTAATTTGAAGCTATAGTTAAAAATATTCCATGCTTTGTTTTCTGTCCAAGGAATTGGAAATGTGAGAGTTAAGTGAGGTCACCAATTCGAGGGTGGCATGGTTCAACATTATGTCTCTTAATATCTTCCTATCAATGTCTGCATGGCAACTATGTGACCTTAAGAGATTCTTTGAAAAGAAGAAAATTATTTAGGCAATGTTAGTGTCTCATCTAGAGATTCATAATTTATTGGGGTGTAAGGGCCAAGTTCAATCTAATGAATGTGCAAAATACAAGGTTAAGTTCTATGAAACAATTTATCCTTCACTTGATCTTTATCAACTTGACACTTCTTTTCTTTGTTGACTTGAAAAGATTTTTCTTTTAAAGTTTTTGTATCATATATAGAGCAAAGCATTACGTCTAAATTGGCTTCAAGTGGATAGTGCATTTTCTTCACTGGATTTTGATTAATTCTTGTGTAAAAAATCTGAAGGCCAATATGTACTAAAACTCCAACTTTTATAAAGGATTGAAAATATATTCCAATAAAAAAGAAATTCATGTTTCTAGGAATAGAACTTTTACCAAATTCTTAGCTGAAAACTGTTAAATGAATGGGTTCAGTTTGTATGCACAAGTTATTCTATTAGATCATAGCTAGATGATATAGAAGAGACAGTAGGACAAAGAAAACCCAACACAGGGATGAAAAGAGGCTACAAGAAGAATGTAGGTAGGATTGTTGACAACGTAAGTTGTGGAACGAAAAATGTTGATGTTGCAAGTCTTTATTCCTTTTCCATTTTAAAATTTTATCTTCTTTTTCACCCTTGTATTTTCAATTATTCTAGCATCTTTTTCATTGTGTGTTATTTTCTACTACATTTTTTTTCCTTCTTTCTCCCTTTATGGATTAACTTATTTTGGGGAATATTGTCTGCCATCAAGTTCCAAAAGACTATGCCATCCAAGCCATTCATTAGAGACAAAGATTCAACTAACTAAAAATGAGTATTGCTCTGTACTAAGTGAGAAACATTAGTAGTTTCTTTTATTATTCACTTAAAACATGAAGTATGGTCTTTATGGTCAGCATTCGTTGAAAATAGGTAAACCCACATTAACATAATACCTACATAACAATGAATGAATAAACTACAAAAACCAAAAGCAATGATCAAAGACCAACTGTAAAATACTCATAATACTATTTTCCCTACACCCAAACCTACTTAAGGCAAGGACTCCAGCTTGCACAGAGCCCTTGTTTTTCGTGGTGTTTTTAATCATTTAGTGAGGGTCTTATAAACCCATGCTTCTTTAAAAATAAAATATTGGAGTTATGGAAGATTGGAATATCAGTTTTTCCTGGTTAGGCATACCAATCTAGTCAAACTAGTAGGTCTATACCGTGTTCCTAATGAGAGGTGGACGTGCATGCAATCAATGCCTCTGAAATATTTGGATGGCCAAAAGTTTCATATATGTGGAGATAATGTGGGGGTGACAGCTGATGGGGAGCTCTTTGTAGCCTGCAATGAATGTGCATTTCCAATTTGCAGACCCTGCTATGAATATGAGCGTAAAGAAGGAAACAAGTCACGTCCTCAATGCAAGACTAGATACAAAAGTCAAAAAGGTTAATGGATTCTCTCTGATATTTTCAAATCTAAAATTCTATCTAAAATTATATATTACAGAAAGATTGTACACATGCAAGAGTCAACTCTGGAAAAATACAAAATAGATAATGGAAATTGGACATTGTACTCCTAGAGCTTTTCTATCATTTTTTTTTGTTATTATTGATGGGTAGTCCAAGGGTGGAAGGTGATGAGGAAGAAGATGATGTTGATGATTTAGAGAATGAGTTCAACTACTCTCAGGTATGAGAAAAAATGAAGTAGGAGAGAGCTGAAGCAATGATGCAGTGGCAGATTTATGGTCGAGGAGGAGAGGAAGTTGATTCTGTTACTTCTTCTAGATAGGATCCCCATTCTCAAGTTCCATTTCTCACTAATGGGAAACCATTATGACGTATAGTAACTATTGAGGAAAGTGTGATAGCCACCTTCATTTTTAATGCCTAAAATTGTCATTGGAGCTTACCATTAGTGTAGATTTATTTCAGAATAGTAAAATTAATAAATGCATCTATATAGTATATATAGGTTATTTTGTAATGTATGCCCTTGCTAGATATGACCAGATGGGTTGAATATGTGTTATTTGCATTTGTAACAAGATTTTGGTAAAAAAAAATTGTACATTTAATTTCATCAACGTTCTAGATCACACTTTGTGATCCATCATTAGGATAATTTTTTTTAATCCTAATGATGGATCACTGACTGTGATCTAGATTGTCAATGATATTAAATGTTATTTTTACCAAAACTTGTTTAGTATACCAAAGACTGCAAATTTCATGTTTATTATGTTTGCATGTGTTAATTTTTAGTTGGTTGTATGGTGTTTTCCTAGAGTTGGGGAATGCATTTGACAACTATGGGATAAAGCTGTAACAGGTCTAGCATAGTTTTAACTTCTATCCATTAGCCTTTTGTATAGAGGAGATAGCAATCACAATTACTTCGTGTAGGTATCTGGAGAATTTACAGATGTGTCTTATGAGTGTGTGGCTCCAAATGGTAGTACAGGTAGAAAGCGAGTTCATTCACTCCCTTATGCTGATCCAAATCAGCCAGGTATTTAATTTGTATCATAATGCAATATGTTTTAGGATTGTAGTACTCTATTTGAGGCTTTCATTTTTATCAATGGACCAAACTCAAATGATTTGAGAATATACTAATGCATTTTTATAGCTCATGTGAGAATTGTGGTATTTGATAAAAATCTACTTCCAAATATGCTTTTGATGGATGTTCATATCCTCATCCAAAGCTCCAATTAATACACAAGAAAGAAGGACACTTTCAAGCATATCAATTACAAATTTACAATCAATAATCAAGCTATTGATCAGTTGTTCAGGAATAAGGCAGTTGTATATCACTAATTGAATAGTCTATTTGTTTGTTGTCTTGCATGAATTCATCTTTTTAAAAATTATAAGAGATAACTAGGAAACATTATAGCTAGCGCCTAAGTTGAGGATGCCATAGTTGGAAAAGGACAAGAAAATGTTTGAATTTTATCCTCTATATTATTTGACTTTTCTGAGTTTTTGATGTGCAAATTTTGAAACCTTATTTTCAGGCTGCAACTCGAAATTGGAGAAGTGAAAGGTGAATACCAATGAGGAAGAGTTTGGAGTAGCTGAAACCAATAGTGGTGGGAAAGCTATGGATTTGCAAGGGGATTAAATGGGTCAAGCCCCTATAGAAGGTCACTACCCTACCAAAAGGACTGCAGTTAAGGAAGGGGAAAATAGTATAAGTATATGAAAATAGGAGCATTTTGTTTATATAGTGTCTGTAAGTTGTACAGTGTCACTGAGATATTCAATATAACCAATGAGATTTTGATTTGCCAATGAGGCTTACTGAAGTAAATTTTTATAGTGTTTTTTTCTCCACTCATAAATATTGTGTTGTGGCTCCTCTTGATTTGTAATATATTTGTGTGTCTAATCAATCATATTTGTTCAAACATTTTAGTCTTTATTTCATGGTGCTTCTTCAACATTTGAATATCTATGATACTTGAAGTTTATATGCATAAATTTGTGAGGATTAATTAAGTTAGATTTTATTTGTAATGACTAAATTAATGACTAAATATATGACTAAGTTAATGACTAAATATATGACTAAATTAATTACTAAATATATGACTAAATTGATTACTAAAGTAATGACTAAATATATGACTAAATTAATGACTAAACATATGACTAAATAAATCACTACCATGACTAAATTAATGACTAAATCAATGACTAAATCAATGACCAAATCGATGACTACATAAATGACTAAAATAGTTTAGTCATTTATTTGGTCATGTTATAAATGACTACAAATAAACTACTAATAGTCACGTGACTAAAATTAGTCATTTATATGCAATTTTTAGTAGTTTATTTAGTCATATATTGTTGTTTGTGTACTAGTGTTATAGAAGGTGTAATCATTTAGGAAACAAGTCCTTAGGCTTGGTTGTATGACTTGTGCATCTCCCAAAACCTAGAATCCATCACGATTCTTCATAGGCATTGAACATCAACCTTCACTAATGCTTGATCTTGAACACAAAATGAGCTTGAAGACCTTGAAATGTTGCTCCAAACTTCATTTTTCATTGCTTCTTGAAAATGAATGGTTTATCTCATGAAATTTCTTTGTTTCTTAGCTTGCTTGAGATCCTCTTCTAGTTGAAATTATGTAAAATAACCTTGTATTTATACATAATTGGAGAAATAAACCTGAAAATTCAAACAATTAAATCAGAAACCAGATATGGAAGTGAATATAATTAAAATACCGCTAGAATTAAATTAAAAAAAAGGGGGTCCTCATTAAGGGAGGACCAATTCGCCACCTAGGGCGAATTGGTCCCAACACTATTTTCCAGGACCTTTCCTTCAGAGAATGAAAGAACACTAAAAACCCATATGAAATATGATGATAAAGGGGTTCTTATAGAGGGAGGACCCATTCACCACCTAGGGCAAATGGGTCCTATCACCAATTTCTAGGAATTTGAATTTTCCCAATTAAATGTTATGCAATTTGTATTATGGGTTTTAGGATAAATCCTTGGGAGGTGTCATAAATAAGGCTTGAATTTGATTTAAATGGCTAATTAACTCTATTTAACCACAATTAATTAAGGAGACCCTAGATAAATGTGAAAGTGTGTTACAACACTTTACAACACCATAAATAGGGTACACATTAGATACATTTTAATTGAAAAGGGGCCCATGTTAAGCTCCATTGATTAAATGAACCCTAGAAAAGTGTGAAAGTGTGTTACAGTACTTTACAACACTTTTACAAGATACAATTTAAGTTTTTTTAGTTTGAAAATAGGCCTAGATTAATGTGAATATGTACAACACATTACAACACTAACCCAAAGTATAATTAAGTTAATTATATGTCAATTATTCCAAATTAAGTGTGAAAAAGGACTATTTTTTTTGACACTGCAATGACAAATGAAAAACTAACTCATCCTTCTCCTTCAACAAAAATACTTCATCTAGTTCTGATAACAATGCTAGACTCAAGAATAAAATGTAAGAAAAGATTAATAAATGAATGTTATTTGGACAACCAAAAAAGTTATTTAATGGGAGATTATTCCATTAAATAAAAATGCACATATTTACCAATATAAATAATGCTTCAGTTCATATTGTAGATTATTTTTCTTCTTTTAGTGAAGCTATGAAATACAAAATATAAAATGTTATCCTAGTACTCTTAAGATTATGTATATTATAGTTAAAAAAATTATATTCTATAAAAGAAAGATTATAAAACCATTTTCACAATAAATGATTTTACTAACCAATAAGAAAAATTAAGTGTTGATAGATTATAGAAATACTTTTTCAATAAATAATTTTATTCACTAAAAATATTAAATATCTAATATATACATTTTTTTTAATTATGATTTTTTTATATATTTTATTTATAACTTTATCCTCTAAATTCAGAAATTATCTATCCTTCTATCTATAATATTAAAATATATTAACAAATGTAAAATATTATATATATAAAAGAACAATAATTATTCAACACAATATAAATTTGACCCTACATATTAATGGAACTACAAAATATAACATAATTTAAAATATTAATTAATATTACCTTCAAAACAAGGGCTATTCACCATACTAGATGAATGTCTAAAGTGGACCAGTTTTTTTATTTTATTTCTAGTCCACTGTCACGTGAACCTCCAAAGATAAGGTTCTCCACTATGGAATTGTTTGTGCAGCCCTCAAAACTAAAATTTGACTATATTTATTAATTAATTAACTAGCAGTCGCATGCACAGGTATGCAACAATTAGCTAATAGGGGTCCACCACAAATGGCTATTCAATGGGAATCAAGGAACAAACTTATTTTTGGAATGCAATGTGAAATATAAACAATGAGCAATATTTGCAATTGTTTGATTGAGTAAAGAAAGGGAAAGCATGTTAATAAGCCAATATGAAATAACATGAGGTTAGTTTATAATAGGAGGTGAATCTTGTGATTTTGGATTTTACCCAGGATAAAATTGGTGGAGTACATCGTAATGAATAGAGATGTTGGAAAATCAATTTATATATATTCTTACGGATAATTAGATGGATAGATCAAGCATATCAATACATATGTATTAAACTTAAAGTGAAGCTATGTGTGCATTGAAAGATATCAATTTGAATCACCTAACTTGAACATGTTATAAAGCACTTAATTTTGGTGAAGAGATTATTTTATATGTCTACATTTAATTGGAGCATTGTAAAGCATTTAAAACCCCACAATATAGTTTAGTTCACCATTCTTATCTCATAGGAAATGCATGTGAGATTAAAAACCATTTGCATAAAAGGGAAAATTGATCTTTGTGTTTCCACATCAAAATTTATGAGTTGGAAGTTGATTATGAAAATGTAAAATAAAACCATAGGTCGTGTTCATTATTTGCAGTGTATCCATTTATTGTATTCTTAAGCAATTAATCATCAATAACTTTTCTCTTATTAATATGGAATATTTAATAATTTTTATTTGTTTAAAATTGATTTTAATTAATAATCTTAGGAATCCATGGTAAATTAATTCTCAACGAGAACATTTTTTTAATAAATTTATTCTTAAAAAACTGCAATTGGAAAATTAAATAAAATTTAAATTTTTAAATAATTAATTTTGTTAATAACAATAATTTCTCTCCAAAATTTAAGGTATGATATAATTTTATCTCTATTTTAGTTTTATATTTATTAGACCTAGATGCACATCTATATTTGACATTTTTGTCTAGGTTAATCAATCAATCGATTGATTATTATTTAATTATCTTAAGATATATATGGATACAAATACATGACAAACTTGAAGTTGTGGATTAAATAATATTTATGAAAAGTATGGAACATTAAAGGATTATCATTTTTAAAAGAATTATTAGTCATCCCTTTAATTCCTAATATTGAATAAAAAGTATTCTTTATAAAAGTTAGTCCATAAGTTTAGGTATGGCATATTTGTTGCAATGCTTATGTGGTAGTAGATAATTTATTACTTTGATGTTATTTATTGTGATTAATTTTTATTTGAATATTAGTTATGATGGTCATGACTAATGACTTTTTCTAAAAGAAAGATCTTTAATATTCAATACTTTTTATAAGTAGTATTTAGTCCATAATTTTGGAAAGAAAAGCATTATTATGCATGCGATTTATGGGTTAGTAGTAGTAAAATAAAATGGTGACAAGTAAAAAGGATTCAAAATTAGTACATTACAAGGAAATTGAAAATAAAAATATTAGTTTTTCATGAATTGCTTCTAGTAAAAGATGTTCTATAATTGGTGTATGAACAAAATTAAAAGGACTTAGATAAAACAAAATAATAAATGGATGACCAAATAGAATAACAACTTGAATTTTTGTCCTAATAAAAAAAAATATACAAATGCATTTATTTAGGAAGAAAGTGAAAAATATTATATTAATAAATTTTATAGAATTTGATGAGCTCTAAAAGGATTACATATGGGAAAATATCACTTAGAGAGTAAACATGTTCATAGTCCAATCGAAGACTAACTCACACCATCTTTGATCCAAAACAAATAAATAGATTTCACCAAAAGAAGAATGTGATGATAGGAAACACATATTTGGCATTGCTAGAATAATTGAATTAAAAGTATGACTTGTTTTGTGGGAAAACAATCATACATTTGACTTCAAAAAAAAAATCTACTCTACCCATTCAAATAAAAAAGGAAGCATAAAAAGTAAGTATATGTACAAAATCATTATAGACAATGTGAAAGTGAAAATAATTAATAATATTTAAAATTGGTTGTGAACATTATATAGTTGGGAGTGATGAACATTAATAACATTTTGTTTCCACAGTCCATGATAGTTAGTATGTAGAATTTTTGGAAAAAACTGTGTGTGAATTTTTGGATCAACATTTCAGATCATACTCCATGATCCATCATCAAGATGAAAAGCAGATAGAGAGAGAAGTGATGATCCATCATACTCCATGACTTCTCTCTCTATTTTCTTTTCATCCTGATGATGCATCATGGAATATGATCTGAAACGTTGACCCAAAAATTCGCACAGTTTTTTCCAGAAATTCTACATACTAAGTGACGAACATATTTTTTGGAGCATTCGTGTTGAAGTAGAAGTATATGCAGGATGTAATGTAGATAATTATCATGTTAAAAATCCAAGGCACGCACATCAAAACACTTTTGACCTCCAATGTATGTAGTCAGAAATGCTATAAAATCCATGGCAAGTAGCATGACTTATAATTTCTTGGCAAATGCCATGAATTTTAAAGTCATGAAAAATGCCACGAATTTTATAGCATTTCCCTGCATTCTCTATAGGCCAAAATAGCTTTGTTGTTTCTTTATCCTCATAATCTTAAGTTCAATACATGTTTCATAAATATTTAACCAATGAACTGCATATCCCATGATTACAATTATGTAGATTTCCACCTACAGAAGAAACATGGTCATCAAGAAAAAAATGTTTCATGTTTATGAATTACATGGCATGCCATTCACTATGCTCATATGTCTATCTAGAAAGCTAGATTCTTGGTAGAATTACATTCCATTGCAAAGAAAGTGAGAAATAATTAATAATATTTACAATTAGTTCACCAAATCTATTTATTGATAATGGAAAAGTTTTGTACTTACATGTACTGTTGATGGTGTTTAACAAGGGCGAGCAACATTGGATCGAGTTGTTGGACCATGAAAGAATTGAAAATAGACAATTTACAATACACTAATTTTCTTTGAATGTCTATTGTATCTATGCAACATTATACATACATACATACATACATACATACATACATACATACATACATACATACATACATTTATATATATATATATATATATATATATAATATGCAGTTATATTATGGTTAAATTATTATTTTGGAATTTCAATATATATATATATATATAATATATATATGTATATATATATACACACACACACATATGCATAGTGTGTATATATATGTATATGTATATATATGTATATTTATTTATATATGCTGAAATTTTAGAAAAGATAGATGATTTTGAATTGCAATGTTGGGTTTTGTGTAGTGATTGATTAAATTAGAAACAAGTTTTATTTTCTTAAATTAATTAAGTTGAATGATATTGGGTAAATTATTATTTATTTATTTGTTGAATTTTGGAATACTTGTGTGTGTGATTGTTTCACTCTTGAAATATTGTATTAACTGTAGTTTTATTCTACTGGGTTGCAGTCATGAGGAAAATCCTTAAATTAGTTAACCTTTCTATAGAAATTAAGGTTATTGTTTAAAACTTCTAGAGGCATGGGGAATTGATGTTGTAAATATGATCTTTTAATTTGAAACTTGTCCCTATTTTTACTTTAGTTGTGGTTTTGAGTTAATTTATTGGATTGTACCATTTTTATGGGAATTGATATTCATGACCTTTAGCGAGATGGTTTTTCCTCGTAGTTGTCCTATTTTGTGGTGTTATTTTCTTGTTGGTACAATCCCTTGGAGTTTTTTGTTATGTTTTGGGTTCTAGGGAGAGTGGCTCTATGTGGGAGCTGATGCACAAAGGGGCTGTTAGGATAACCCACGTTAGAGTTTGAGTAATAAGTGATAATATAATTAATTAATTAGGGGGTGGGTAGTTAAACATTAACAAGATAATTGTGGATACCTTGTCTACCAATTAGTACTTTCACAGACTAAAGGTGGGCTGAGAAGGCTGTGGCTGGCAAGATCGTTGCCTCATCTCCACGAGAGGTCAATGGTTCCGCACGACTCACCCTATGGGGCCAACACCTAGAGAGGCTATTAGGATAACCATAGATGGGGGCGGCGCCTAGAGAAAGGCAGTCAGGATAACCCATGTAGGACTATGCGATGACACTCTCCTCTAGTATTCCCTTGAGTTTTTTTTATTGCTAACCTCTGGAAGTGGTCTATTGATATGTTTTGGTGATTTATTGTTGTTATGTTTTGGAAGTGGTCTATTGATATGTTTTGGTGATTTATTGTTGTTATGTTTTGGAGGTGGTATTTTGGTGTTATGATTTCCTTTATGAGTGATTTAACTTTCCATGCTTGGATTTTAGTCTTTTGTATTTGATTGGGTGATCTTGGTCGGGGACCCTTTCTTATCTACTCCTAGCATGGGGGTGGTCAAGTGGAACGTGCTATGCATCCTGTTGGGTTCCCTATTTTGTAGTTGTCCCTTTTGAGTTTTGTAGAGACAGTTCAATCCTAAGTTTATATGTTTCCAAATGTATAATTGTACTTTTGTCATACTTTGTGTATTGAAATGTTACTCTCCCATGTATTGGGTAGACTTATGATGTAATCTTGAGTAATTTCTCAATGAGATGTACTTGTAGATTGATGTAATGTATAACCACATTATGTAATTTATTCTTGAATCATAATTGTTAATTTTGTTAAGATTGTGTTATATTTGAGTAAATATGTTCTTTATATTTCTAAGTACAATTTGTTATGAATACATGTATGTTTTTTAAATGGTTCATTCTTGTCTTATTGTTTATCTTTAATAAATGTTTAAATGAAGATATGTGAATGAATGGGATTGTGTTAGTGTAATGCCCAAAATTTCTACTTAGGAAAAAAAATACAACTATTTTTTTTTTAAATGCATAGCACTTATTTGCAACCCATAACATGCTTGAACACATAGTAACTAAACTATGCTCATTGAGTGATGTTTAATGTGTAACTTCCTTGTTGACAAACTGCTCGTGGGGAGTGAGAGAAACTCAGTCAAGTGCACAAAGTCAATGAGTGCACCCTTGATCGATGAACAATATCGTTCTATCAACTATATCATAAGGGTCTCACAATTACCTTTCTACAATGAGTATACTAGGGTTAGGCTTGGCTCACAATTCCACACATTGACATCACCCAAAACAAGATAATTATCAACCACTCCTATGCTACTTCACTACCTCACAACCTTAATTGAGCATGACTTGAATTACCCCCTTCTCCTTGGGGAAGTATAATTTTAAAAGTGTAGTTCTATGGGACCTAACCAAGGACTTAAAAAAAGGTCCTCCCTACTAACAAAGTCAACCTGGATAACTCACTTAACATACAATACACGATCATTATCCTATCCTTGCCCTTCAATTGGATGCAATACTCGCATGACTTCCATCCTACATTCTTCCTAAGAATTTTATTGTTTTAGAATTTAATTTACACAACAAATGATCATACTCTTTCTTCTTCTTTTTTTGTTCTAAACCCCTAAAAAAAAATAACAAATGAATTACTTGCAACTTCTTGATTTCTAAGAATTACTATCTTAAGATTAAATAATCAATTATAAATGTATCACCCTATCTTATGATTACGAATAACCATTCTATAATTTATTCCTTATTTCTTACCACCCAATTAACAAAGATTTAATTAAATTCCCATCTCCTATATATATATGTATATAAATATTCATCAATATAATTGAATATATATTTACTTTTCATATTTACTTAATATTCATTTTATTATATTATTATGTTACTCTTACTATTATAAATAATATATGAAAAGCTATATATAATAATTATAATAAAACATGTATATTTTCACATCTTTTACTTTAGTGGGAGATTTGTTTTAACAAAAAAAATCTAAATAAGGAAGAGTCTCCTTTAAAAAAAATAAAACTAATACTATCGAGCACTTTTTCTTATTTTAAATTATGTTATTCTTAAGAATAGATTCTTTTCCACTCATGATTAAAGAACAAGTATTTATATGAATCATGGTAAGACTTGTTAAGAGTTATGCGTGGGGTCTTGAATCAAAAATTTCTAACATAGCATAACATCTAAATTAACTTTCCTGTCTTTAATACTTTACAGACTATTACGTTTACACGTTGAGCTCGAGTGACTTTTGACCATGCACTCAAATCACACGCCTAGTATTAGGGCTTTCTAGAAGAGCAAAAACAGCAAAATAAAATTTGTAGACTCCCCATACTCGTACACCTCGCCCGAGAAAGAGTAACTTATTTAATAATTTATGTTTTTATCTTTTGTTAAGACACTATTTACAAAAGGCTTAACAATATTGTTCGTAAGCTTACAGACAAACTGCCCATTACCCAGGCTGCTCGATCATTCTATAAGCTACTGCACACACCACCGTTGGATCCTTTACCAAGTAGATCTTCCCGCCCACTCTATTTTCATAACCATCCATTGTTCGATAATCGTTTGAAATTGGAGATAGGGTTGTGCAACATCAGTACAGGACGCATGGACGACAATTCTAGAAATGGAATGTTTAGGAGGAAGTGTAAAAGCAGAGAGGACGTTGCCTGAGTTTTTTTTTTGTTTTCCAACACAAGAGACCTGATCTCCTGTGCAAGCCCAAATCAGCTAAGTGTGCTGGCATATACGGATGTAAAGGTGGGGGGGCGGCGCCTACCAATAGCAGGATAGGTGCACATATCCAAATGTTGATGCAACCTCTGATAAGAATATTTCATGGAATAAGGCATCCATTTACACATCACAGTCTGCTAACTCCACTATTTAATGCACTAAATCTGACTTACCCAAGCAAGGACATATCCCTGGCAGTCAGGCACATCTAGAGATACGATGGCTGGAGGTAGTCAATTAGACCCAGAAAGGGACTATAGGGCACTGAAGTTCAATTTTGGTGAGAAGATATATTACCACTATTCAACTGCAAGAAGCAGATCTACCATTTATTCGTTGGATGATAAGAGTCTTGGTATACTTGTATTATACTTATCTACGTCCAAATATTTATTTTCTCTTTAAAACAATACAAGGTCCGTACTTTTAAGGAGAATCATATCATTCACCATCCCATCATTATTTACATACGTTGATAGAATCTGTACTGACATCCTAAACACAACAGAGTATGTTAGGGATGAAATAAACTTGAGGAAAAATAGGACTTCTTAAGGCCAGGGTCAATATTCAGGGGAGTCATTAGTTTCAGAACTTTTACACTGCTTTGAAGATTGCTAAGGTGAATCTCAATAAAACTGTCCCAGGGCTGCAAAACTTAATGCGATAGATGCTCTAGAGGGTATCAAGTCCTTGGTAGTCTAAAGAGACGTATCCCATCATGCCAGCCTAGTTCAGGTAAGAATTGCTAAACATCAAACACAATCATAATGTTGTTAACACCTACGCTATGGTAAAAACACTATTATCTTTATTTCTCTGTGCAGTTATACCGAAGTGCGCGACCCATGATTTTTGTTGAAGTTGTTGAAACCTACTCTGTGGCCATTGCATATTTGAAACTTTAAACTCCTCGAGCATAGTGTTCCCTTAGTGTTTGGAACACCAAGTTTCCAACATATACATATATATTTAACTGTACAAACTATTTACTATTAAATTTATTATCCATCTAATAACTGTAAGAACTGACCAATTTAAGAACAAAATGATTTATCTTTCCTTTCTTCTGAAAATCACAATTATATTTCTTTCAAGACCGGTGGCTACAGACATAAATTTGTTCCATTCTCTAAAGCTAAGACACTGTATTATGTTATACATTTTTATCAATACATGAGCCAACAATATGCTATGCAGGTCTATGAGAAGCAATATTTTATCTCTCTTTTTTTTTTTTTTACTGTATCACTACCAAACCCTTCATAGGTTACTTGCAATGGTGAACCTGAATCCTCCCAAGTATTTGGATATGCAGAGGAAGAAGAAATATTTATTTATTTTAACATAAAAGTATAAATTCGTAAACTGTTTCCTTTTTATCTATTTACTTAGAAATCCATATATACTTAAAACAACCGTCCATATATATATATATATATATATATATATTTAAGATAAATCAATACACATATATGAAACTAGCAACCCAACAGAGTATTACATTTTATTGCAAAGATAATTTAACAGCTCTCTTTTTTTTTATAAATAAATACCTGCAGTAAAACACTCTTTTTTTTTTTTCATTTTCTTTTTGGATATAGATCGATCAAACTTATTTCTTTCATTTCCAACTACAAAAGAGAAGATACAGTAGATGTAACTTTCCAAACTTTCCTAATAAAGGCCTCAGAATTTTGCAACTACACATTTGTATACATATACATTTATGCCATATTTCTTTTCATAGGACAATATGATGAAATCCTTAAACTCAAAATACCCACTATGTTTTTTTTTTTTTTTTAATAAAGGTTTAAGCATATTCTCAATAAAGTGCATCTTCTCTCCTCAAGGTAAAATAGATGCTCACTTAAAACCACAACTAGGTATTTTGATCTACAAGTAATAACTTTTATCATCACTAAGTTTACTATCAGATAGTGCAAGTACACACATGTATTGTTTCTTTTCATTTCTTCAAAAAAAAAATTAATATGAAACCCATTTTTCTCTCTTTCTTTTTTTTGACTTAAAATATTACCACAATATTTGAGGAAATAATTGAATTACAAACCCTTAAAAAAAAGTCTTGCTCTTTTACATTTTCTTCCATGTTACATTAAAACATTAGTTTTCCATACTACAACAAACTTAACAAATCACAATGAAGGACACACCATTGATTATAGCTTGCTCTCCACCCTACCGTAATGGCGTCATGGAGCCTCATGGGCTCTAGCCATACCCCCGAGCAAGGAAGTCTTTTAGCTCCAAGATGATGCATGGAGCCTTTTCAAATTTTTACAAGAAATGAGAATAACATAACCCAAAATTTCATGTATATGGGTTCTCTACTCTTTGTTTCTACCATGATCCATGCAAGGTACCACTTTCTTACAACAAATTAACAAAAGGGGAAAATGGGGATAAGGAAGAACTTATCTCTTTGCTTTTAGATGAGGGGACTGCACTCTCATATCCATCTTTTCTTACCAAGCCAGCCCATCTTGATCACTATCTTTCCAAAGAGGTAGACTCATCTCCTCCTCACATTCTTTCTACCATCTCCTTTCAAGTTCTCCAAGAGGAGAAGTGGGCAATGCCCAAATATTCTATCTTCTTGAGATATATAGAGATCCTTCAAACCTACACTCTTTCCCACAAGTGCTCACACATGTGTGAGTCTTGTGCCAATTCCAAGAAATTTTGGGGAGTGGGAAGTTGAGAGTGACAAGTCACTTTTCCCAAGCCCCAACACTTTTTTAATTCGTCACATTCATGAATGTGGACTTTTGAGGGGTCTTTTCACACTCCAAGGACAAGTTCACATGTCAAAAAGGTTCCAAACCCATAGGTATAGGTCCTAGGGGTCTATTCTTGTTCAAAAACCAAGGAAATTGACTCAATAATCCCTTTTTAAAACCTACACAAGAATCCATACGAATTTTGATCCTAAGCAAGGGTTCCAACCCCAACCAAACTCTCATGTCAAGTCCTACAATTAGATTCTACTCAAACACCCAACCAATAATAAAACCTCAACCCTTCCAAGTCAAATAGGGCTACACTTAGAACTTCCCAAGGATGTATTTTATTTGATTCCAACATTTATCTATCCTCCTATTTTCATATTTGATTCCTCTTAATCTATCAACATATTAACTTTAAATCCTCAAGAAGATGTCTTTTGATTTTCTCCTGATGGTCCTTCCTTCTCATGCTAACACCGTTACCTTCCTGCACATTACCAACATGATCATAAGTAACATTTTATATCACATTAATCGATTAGGTGAATCTTCGAAACTTTAACCATATAATAATCCATTTAAATTTCAATCTACATTCGATAGTATACTAGTGTATTCCACCTTCAAGGTAGTGACAATAGAACATAATGTCAAAATGAAATTATAAGGATTTTGCTAAAAGATCACCTTATTTATCATTCACCATATATCTAATCATAAATTTAAGAAATTCATGTCACAAATTATGTTTAGCATTAATCACTTGTGAAACGGGGTCTTACATCCCCCTCCCCTTAGCTTAGACTTCCTCCTGGAAGTCGTTAAGGTCTAGAACATAATCTTCATATAATAATGCACATAAATATATTAAAAGTGTTAATTGTTTTTCTTTCTTGATGAGACAATCAAACTATTCAACTATAAGTGCACATTAAAGACATCCCTTCCATGAATTAAATTTCTAAATACTTAGAGAAAAAAAAAAAATTTCTCCCCAAAGAACATTTATTTGATATATTCATAGTGTAACAAATGTTAGTAGCCATCCATGTAGTTAACCTTTTTTTTTTTTTGTAGCAATTGCACCAATACATGTCCACACATTTTAACATCCTTGGACACTCTTCAAGGTTTTCTTTCGCGTCACAAACATCACTCATGATGTTAGAAAATACTTTCATTTTAATTTCAATTCATGTCTCAATAATAGTAGTCTCAATTTTATCTGTCACTTTCTTCTTCACATAATAGTCAAGTACTTTCACATGTCATTTATTTACAAATTTACCCATACATCACAAAATTTACACATAGCTCACATCACAAGGCTCAATGGGGTTTACAAGGATGGATATTCTTGGATACCACTCGAGGCCTTTCTCTAAGGAATCCTCCAATACATAAGAATAATCATAGAATGAGGAGAAGAATGGATTAATGACTGTCCCATAGCGGTCCCATTCACAACCCCTTTCAAAATACTTCCCCAACACATTTACTCCCCTATACGACCTGCCAGGGAACCCCCCTGGGATATGGCAGTTTACAAATTCCACATTACACCACACATGCCAGCAAATTTGCAACCAAGGAGAAAGCCTCAAACTGAATAACACAAGATCATAAACCAAAGTTTCAATAAAACTCCCAAGAGGGAACTTATAAATTCAAAAGAAACAAAGTAAAGATAAATTGTAGCTACCTTGCAACTTTCCAATCATAATTCAAAGGCAAAATTAAACAAGTCCTTGAGGCAAATCGGACTATATAACAACTTCCAAATAGCTAAATAGCCCAAGTACATAAATGTAAAATCACACATTGCTGGCGCACAATAAAATAAAACGTCAATCAATAATTACAAATAATTCATATTTCAACAATAAAATTTGCACATTACAAGCACCATGTGACTTGATAAGCCACCTAAGGGGAGGAGGGGAATGGTGGTTCTCTAACCACATCATAAGTATTATAGCATGCAATAACTGGTGGTCTCTGACCACATAAATATGAATAACGGGTGGTCCCTGACCACATTAATATACATCACTGGTGGTCCCTGACCACATAAACATGAATAACGGGTGGTCCCCGACCACATTAATATACATCACTGGTGGTCCCTGACCACATGAATATGAGTAACTAGTGGTCCCTGACCACATAAGTATGAATCACTGGTAGTCCATGTTATTCCATCCTTTACCCATGGGTTATAAACATCAAGGAATAGGTTTACACTATGAACCAACAAGTGTGGCTCTCATATGTGGGGGAGTAGGCCACAGTCAACGTCCATGGGAAGATTACAATGACTTGACATAGATCCTTTATCAGGATTAGGGACAACACCCTGAGCTCGTAATCTCCTGATGGTAGACCATGTGCCTCTCAACCCCTATTTACACTAGCTGGCATCACACTCCCATTAGGGGGGAACCAAACGCTAGAGGTACACATTTAACTAACACGAGGAATACATCACATCGCATTTAATAAACACACATCCACACATATCATGTTTACATCATTTTTTTAATAGCTAACTTACACAATGGACCATCACAAAGGGTACACATAGGGGATCGTACTAGACGTCCACCACCCTTATCCCAAGTCGGATACACTGTATCTCATACTTGGGGCACAACACATTTACTGGTCTCACATCACATGACATAACACAATACACTCTATGAAATTTTTCATATAACATAGCAAAATCAATGTACTTAAATACACTCCATTTTCTTTAGGTGAAATTCACTTTTCTTCTCAATTTTGTAATTCTCTACTCACTTTGCATATGTAAAGGAAATCACTAGATGATGCACAACTATAGCCTAGGTCGTACACCATTTTCTTAGGTTTAACAATACATGGTATATCATACTTTTACCTTACTAATCCATTGTCCAACATCACATATATGATCAATATTGGTTTTCTATATTTGAATCCATGTTGTCCTTCCTCTTTCATTCAACTCTGTTTGTTACATGTTCACTAGCATATCCATATGGTAATTCCATTATAAATAGACATTTTTATTTTTATTTTGCAATGTGATAAAGGATGTTTTCTACTCAATAAAGAAGTTAATCAACCATATTCTTTTGAAACATTATAATACAAGAGAAGAAAGTAAACTCAATTCATAAAACACATGATGAATCATAGAATAATAATTTTCACAACTCATTAATCTCTATATATCTTTAAGCAAATATTGCATTCCACTACCTAAGGTTGACTCATTTAATCACATGTTATAATCATTTTTTTTTTTTTTAATCACAATTATTTCTAACTTCTTAAGGTACAAAGACATACAATGAGTAACAATTCCTACCTCTAAGTTTTCTCCAGTATGTGTGTCTCTCTCTAACACACACACATATATTTTCCTCAAGAGTACTAGTCATTGGTATATAAATACACAACATTAGTTGGGAGTCTTTCATGGCAATTTTTGTGTCCTTGATGATACCATTTAGTTTCTCAATTACTCAATTCACTAAAAATTTTACATAGTTCCTCACCCGATTTATAAATTCAAACAATTGATTCTTTAGTTCTTGTGACATATACACAACCTTAAAGGTCAACACCTAAATGAATATGTTATTACTTCCTATTAGACATACAATATTTTCTTATTTTGGCTTCAAAAAGTCTTTATTTATTAGCTCATTTATAAGGAAAGTAGTAATAGCATACATTCTAGATAAAGTTTTAACATCAAGTTCACATTTTGATATGGTCTCATCACAAAGGTTTTATGTTTAATTTTCTAGAAGTGAGTTATTTATACAATATCTAATTCAATTTTCACCAATCTTAACTTAGTTGCAACTTTCTACACATTCTCACCTATGACTTGAATCATGTTCTATCATTTGTTATTTTAGTCCATTGGTAAAACAATTCCAAGATTTATTAGTCATTGTATTTCTATTAAATTCATTACTTCTTTGTTTACTTGCAAAAGTGTTAGGATAACTTAAAGTTTAACCATTTAATTCAAGGTAAAATGTGATTTTGACCACTTTTAAAAGTTGGATTTAGTATGCATTGCAAGGCTTTTATCCTTAGTCGATGCCATCATACATGAAATTTTTCTTACCAGCCATGAAGTGAATTGCTTGTTGCTTCACGAGATTAACCCTTATACACTTATATGTAAATCAAGGTCTTTGGGTAATAGAATAGGACCTAGAAATTCCAGGGTCAAGGTGTAAAATATTCTCAGTTCATGCGTGTATTAATACCAATTTGTAAACAAGTCCTTAATTTTGTTTTTTTTTTTTCAAACAACCTATACCCTAAAGGTTTAGTTGTAATCAGCATCAAGAGTTTAAGTCTAATTATATGGTTCCTAAAATTCCTCATAATACATAGTTTGAGGGTTTTCTATTATTCCATTCTTGTTGGCAATTTGATTTAATCAATTTAAAGGTTTAGAAATCTAATCTTATTCCACCAAAAACCTTGACACATTAATCCCCTTTAGAGGTTCATATAGTTCCTTCCTTTATCTAGTGATAAATCTTCAAAAGTATAACTTCTATTCTTTATTTGTAATAAGGTTCCTATAAGAAAATATGTTGCTCCCAAAACAACCATAACTTCAAGAAGTAGCATTACTATTGTATTTGATAATTATCATCTTAGGAAGCCAACATTATAATATTTCTTTAATAATACACATCATGATGTCTTATACACTATTTATACACTTTATAAAAAGATTGTGTTTCAAAACTCAATTATACCTTTTTAAGGTTTGACAAAGTTTATTGCCAAAAGACCATATTAACATCATAGCCCTTGTTAGCTAGGACAACCAAATTAACGTCATAACCCTTGTTAAGAAGACTAAGACATTTACCTCCTTTACTTAACTCAAGAGAACCTATTTTGTTCGATTAATTCTTAAAGATCAATGCTTTCAACTAAACATTTATTTGGACCATGAATTTCGTTCAATCTTTTACCATAGGGTACATCACAACTCTAACTAGGTTGGACATTAAATTTTATATTCTCTTTTTTTTTATATACAAGGTAAGTTGTCTAGGATTTTCATTACAACATTTTATTCTAGCTAACATACACAACTCTTAATGCCCAAATTATTCCCAAAGTTCCCTAGAGTTGCAACCTAGGGCTCTGATACCAAAATGTAACGCCCAAAATTTCTACTTAGGAAAAAAAATACAACTATTTTTTTTTTTAAATGCATAGCACTTATTTGCAACCCATAACATGCTTGAACACATAGTAACTAAACTATGCTCATTGAGTGATGTTTAATGTGTAACTTCCTTGTTGACAAACTGCTCGTGGGGAGTGAGAGAAACTCAGTCAAGTGCACAAAGTCAATGAGTGCACCCTTGATCGATGAACAATATCGTTCTATCAACTATATCATAAGGGTCTCACAATTACCTTTCTACAATGAGTATACTAGGGTTAGGCTTGGCTCACAATTCCACACATTGACATCACCCAAAACAAGATAATTATCAACCACTCCTATGCTACTTCACTACCTCATAACCTTAATTGAGCATGACTTGAATTACCCCCTTCTCCTTGGGGAAGTATAATTTTAAAAGTGTAGTTCTATGGGACCTAACCAAGGACTTAAAAAAAGGTCCTCCCTACTAACAAAGTCAACCTGGATAACTCACTTAACATACAATACACGATCATTATCCTATCCTTGCCCTTCAATTGGATGCAATACTCGCATGACTTCCATCCTACATTCTTCCTAAGAATTTTATTGTTTTAGAATTTAATTTACACAACAAATGATCATACTCTTTCTTCTTCTTTTTTTGTTCTAAACCCCTAAAAAAAAATAACAAATGAATTACTTGCAACTTCTTGATTTCTAAGAATTACTATCTTAAGATTAAATAATCAATTATAAATGTATCACCCTATCTTATGATTACGAATAACCATTCTATAATTTATTCCTTATTTCTTACCACCCAATTAACAAAGATTTAATTAAATTCCCATCTCCTATATATATATGTATATAAATATTCATCAATATAATTGAATATATATTTACTTTTCATATTTACTTAATATTCATTTTATTATATTATTATGTTACTCTTACTATTATAAATAATATATGAAAAGCTATATATAATAATTATAATAAAACATGTATATTTTCACATCTTTTACTTTAGTGGGAGATTTGTTTTAACAAAAAAAATCTAAATAAGGAAGAGTCTCCTTTAAAAAAAATAAAACTAATACTATCGAGCACTTTTTCTTATTTTAAATTATGTTATTCTTAAGAATAGATTCTTTTCCACTCATGATTAAAGAACAAGTATTTATATGAATCATGGTAAGACTTGTTAAGAGTTATGCGTGGGGTCTTGAATCAAAAATTTCTAACATAGCATAACATCTAAATTAACTTTCCTGTCTTTAATACTTTACAGACTATTACGTTTACACGTTGAGCTCGAGTGACTTTTGACCATGCACTCAAATCACACGCCTAGTATTAGGGCTTTCTAGAAGAGCAAAAACAGCAAAATAAAATTTGTAGACTCCCCATACTCGTACACCTCGCCTGAGAAAGAGTAACTTATTTAATAATTTATGTTTTTATCTTTTGTTAAGACACTATTTACAAAAGGCTTAACAATATTGTTCGTAAGCTTACAGACAAACTGCCCATTACCCAGGCTGCTCGATCATTCTATAAGCTACTGCACACACCACCGTTGGATCCTTTACCAAGTAGATCTTCCCGCCCACTCTATTTTCATAACCATCCATTGGTCGATAATCGTTTGAAATTGGAGATAGGGTTGTGCAACATCAGTACAGGACGCATGGACGACAATTCTAGAAATGGAATGTTTAGGAGGAAGTGAAAAAGCAGAGAGGACGTTGCCTGAGTTTTTTTTTTGTTTTCCAACGCAAGAGACCTGATCTCCTGTGCAAGCCCAAATCAGCTAAGTGTGCTGGCATATACGGATGTAAAGGTGGGGGGGCGGCGCCTACCAATAGCAGGATAGGTGCACATATCCAAATGTTGATGCAACCTCTGATAAGAATATTTCATGGAATAAGGCATCCATTTACACATCACAGTCTGCTAACTCCACTATTTAATGCACTAAATCTGACTTACCCAAGCAAGGACATATCCCTGGCAGTCAGGCACATCTAGAGATACGATGGCTGGAGGTAGTCAATTAGACCCAGAAAGGGACTATAGGGCACTGAAGTTCAATTTTGGTGAGAAGATATATTACCACTATTCAACTGCAAGAAGCAGATCTACCATTTATTCGTTGGATGATAAGAGTCTTGGTATACTTGTATCATACTTATCTACGTTCAAATATTTATTTTCTCTTTAAAACAATACAAGGTCCGTACTTTTAAGGAGAATCATATCATTCACCATCCCATCATTATTTACATACATTGATAGAATCTGTACTGACATCCTAAACACAACAGAGTATGTTAGGGATGAAATAAACTTGAGGAAAAATAGGACTTCTTAAGGCCAGGGTCAATATTCAGGGGAGTCATTAGTTTTAGAACTTTTACACTGCTTTGAAGATTGCTAAGGTGAATCTCAATAAAACTGTCCCAGGGCTGCAAAACTTAATGCGATAGATGCTCTAGAGGGTATCAAGTCCTTGGTAGTCTAAAGAGACGTATCCCATCATGCCAGCCTAGTTCAGGTAAGAATTGCTAAACATCAAACACAATCATAATGTTGTTAACACCTACGCTATGGTAAAAACACTGTTATCTTTATTTCTCTGTGTAGTTATACCGAAGTGCGCGACCCATGATTTTTGTTGAAGTTGTTGAAACCTACTCTGTGGCCATTGCATATTTGAAACTTTAAACTCCTCGAGCATAGTGTTCCCTTAGTGTTTGGAACACCAGGTTTCCAGCATATACATATATATTTAACTGTACAAACTATTTACTATTAAATTTATTATCCATCTAATAACTGTAAGAACTGACCAATTTAAGAACAAAATGATTTATCTTTCCTTTCTTCTGAAAATCACAATTATATTTCTTTCAAGACCGGTGGCTACAAACATAAATTTGTTCCATTCTCTAAAGCTAAGACACTGTATTCTGTTATACATTTTTATCGATACATGAGCCAACAATATGCTATGCAGGTCTATGAGAAGCAATATTTTATCTCTCTTTTTTTTTTTTTACTGTATCACTACCAAACCCTTCATAGGTTACTTGCAATGGTGAACCTGAATCCTCCCAAGTATTTGGATATGCAGAGGAAGAAGAAATATTTATTTTTTTTAACATAAAAGTATAAATTCGTAAACTGTTTCCTTTTTATCTATTTACTTAGAAATCCATATATACTTAAAACAACCCTCCATATATATATATATATTTATTTAAGATAAATCAATACACATATATGAAACTAGCAACCCAACAGAGTATTACATTTTATTGCAGAGATAATTTAACAGCTCTCTTTTTTTTTTATAAATAAATACCTGCAGTAAAACACTCTTTTTTTTTTCATTTTCTTCTTGGATATAGATCGATCAAACTTATTTCTTTCATTTCCAACTACAAAAGAGAAGATACAGTAGATGTAACTTTCCAAACTTTCCTAATAAAGGCCTCAAAATTTTGCAACTACACATTTGTATACATATACATTTATGCCATATTTCTTTTCATAGGACAATATGATGAAATCCTTAAACTCAAAATACCCACTATGTTTTTTTTTTTTTTTTTTTTAATAAAGGTTTAAGCATATTCTCAATAAAGTGCATCTTCTCTCCTCAAGGTAAAATAGATGCTCACTTAAAACCACAACTAGGTATTTTGATCTACAAGTAATAACTTTTATCATCACTAAGTTTACTATCAGATAGTGCAAGTACACACATGTATTGTTTCTTTTCATTTCTTCAAAAAAAAAATTAATATGAAACCCATTTTTCTCTCTTTCTTTTTTTTGACTTAAAATATTACCACAATATTTGAGGAAATAATTGAATTACAAACCCTTAAAAAAAAGTCTTGCTCTTTTACATTTTCTTCCATGTTACATTAAAACATTAGTTTTCCATACTACAACAAATTTAACAAATCACAATGAAGGACACACCATTGATTATAGCTTGCTCTCCACCCTACCATAATGGCGTCATGGAGCCTCATGGGCTCTAGCCATACCCCCGAGCAAGGAAGTCTTTTAGCTCCAAGATGATGCATGGAGCCTTTTCAAATTTTTACAAGAAATGAGAATAACATAACCCAAAATTTCATGTATATGGGTTCTCTACTCTTTGTTTCTACCATGATCCATGCAAGGTACCACTTTCTTACAACAAATTAACAAAAGGGGAAAATGGGGATAAGGAAGAACTTATCTCTTTGCTTTTAGATGAAGGGACTGCACTCTCATATCCATCTTTTCTTACCAAGCCAGCCCATCTTGATCACTATCTTTCCAAAGAGGTAGACTCATCTCCTCCTCACATTCTTTCTACCATCTCCTTTCAAGTTCTCCAAGAGGAGAAGTGGGCAATGCCCAAATATTCTATCTTCTTGAGATATATAGAGATCCTTCAAACCTACACTCTTTCCCACAAGTGCTCACACATGTGTGAGTCTTGTGCCAATTCCAAGAAATTTTGGGGAGTGGGAAGTTGAGAGTGACAAGTCACTTTTCCCAAGCCCCAACACTTTTTTAATTCGTCACATTCATGAATGTGGACTTTTGAGGGGTCTTTTCACACTCCAAGGACAAGTTCACATGTCAAAAAGGTTCCAAACCCATAGGTATAGGTCCTAGGGGTCTATTCTTGTTCAAAAACCAAGGAAATTGACTCAATAATCCCTTTTTAAAACCTACACAAGAATCCATACGAATTTTGATCCTAAGCAAGGGTTCCAACCCCAACCAAACTCTCATGTCAAGTCCTACAATTAGATTCTACTCAAACACCCAACCAATAATAAAACCTCAACCCTTCCAAGTCAAATAGGGCTACACTTAGAACTTCCCAAGGATGTATTTGATTTGATTCCAACATTTATCTATCCTCCTATTTGCATATTTGATTCCTCTTAATCTATCAACATATTAACTTTAAATCCTCAAGAAGATGTCTTTTGATTTTCTCCTGATGGTCCTCCCTTCTCATGCTAACACCGTTACCTTCCTGCACATTACCAACATGATCATAAGTAACATTTTATATCACATTAATCGATTAGGTGAATCTTCTAAACTTTAACCATATAATAATCCATTTAAATTTCAATCTACATTCGATAGTATACTAGTGTATTCCACCTTCAAGGTAGTGACAATAGAACATAATGTCAAAATGAAATTATAAGGATTTTGCTAAAAGATCACCTTATTTATCATTCACCATATATCTAATCATAAATTTAAGAAATTCATGTCACAAATTATGTTTAGCATTAATCACTTGTGAAACGGGGTCTTACAGTTAGTAGAAATGATAATTACTTTTATCAACCTTGTTAAGGGATAGATTATGTAATCTCACCTCGTATACCCCAAGGGACTTAGATGTTCAACGTGTAATCATTACCTATGTTAGTTGCATAAGTAAACTTAGTGTTTATACTTTATGTTTTCAAAAAAAAAATTGTTGGATTTTTAGTTGTCCTTTGGGGTTTGCGTGACAGGGCGTTACAACTTGGTATCAGAGCCAGGTTTGCAGGTACTCTGGGTAGCTTGAGTCTATTAGGAAACCTTTATGTTAACTCTTGATCTCTTATAACCCCAATTGTTGTGCAAGATCATGCCTCGGGGTAGAGGTCATGGCCGAGGAAGAGGTTGGGGTGGTGGTTGTGGAGCCAATTTCCAAATTTCATCACCACCGAGTTTCCACGGTTCATAGTGTGGGGAACTATAAATTTTCCAAGGAAATCTGACAGGTGGTGGTATGAACCCTTAGCAGCGAAAGTGCAAGTAGGCCAACCGCTAGAAGAAATCTTTGACGATGAAACCCTGACACAAGCTCTAGTCTGGATCAAGATAGAATAAATTAGAAAAACCATTGAATCTAAACTTGTTACTAGGACCAAGAAGCCATCAATAGTTTGAGATTGGCCATTGGGGTGTGGACCCCATGCCCCCAAGCTGACAAAAGAGGAGGTAGAATTCCTGCGAGCACATCACCCCTCCTCTAAGACGGTCATGAGGGACTTGGATGAGGATTCAAAAGAGTGTCCTCTAGTGGATCATGAGTAGGCACCTTTGTTTTGTGAACCCTTTTAAATAATGTACTTGATCCTATAAGTTGGTGCAGGTGCACCCATTTGTTTGAACTGGTTGCTAGTATGAATAACTAGTATGTGTGATACTCTATTATAATGTTTGTGTTATGAACTAAAGAGTGGTGTTTTCTTGAAATTTGCGGTGTGGAATCTTGGCCTTTTGGTTGTAAATGTGTTGGAACTTGTGCTAAAAAGTGAATAAAGTAAATTTTTTGGTGTGTAAATGGAGACGTTATATATATATATATATATATACTGGTGTGAATAATCATGCTAGGATTTTATAGTATTTTGAGGTTAAGATGAAGTTTGAACTATTGACACTAATGTGTTATGTCCTATCATAGTTGGTGATTTCCTGATAGTTGGATTTTTTATTCGTTTAACCATTTTATGCAATAGGAATTTGCTCTTTCTATTTTTGGTTGCAAATGATTGATTACTTATTTTACTGCTTGATGTTCAATGCAAAACTTTGTACTGCATTATAGAATTTGATACTCTAGTCTTATTGCTATTGGTATTTCTTTGAAATATTTTAAGCTTCAGTGCGTCTTTCTTTTCTTGCTTTTATAGCTTGCTACTAAAAGCTTGAAGATCATTATATGTCAGTTTGGCATCAATAGTAAACCCTTTGATTTACTATGAGGACTCCATCTTGGTAGTATGGTCGCATTCTAGAATGTAGACTGAGCTTGGTATTCAATTTTGGGTTCCTATTCTCTATGCTATAACTATGATACTTTGCATTATTACTTGATCTCAATAAGCATATTATGGTCCTTATTGTATCTTAAATTTGATGCCCCCTTATTACTCATCATGCCATTAACCTTCACTATTTGCACCCTTTCTTTCCAACCACCTAGTCATGATTTGTCATAGTTTTCAATTTTTGCCTTGATGCATGTATGTTTTCCTAAGTATAGGTAGCTGCTAAATCTGTCAAGAGTTCTTTTTTTTTCTTTATGCTTGATGGAGGTCAAATTCTATCGCACAACCATGGATGAAATCCCTTGTAGATTTACTCTAGTCTAGTGCATTTGTTGGATATTTTGGAGCTCTATTTTCCAAACCATTGTGGTAAATCCTTCAAAGCATAGCATACCATGAGACTTCCAACATACCATGTTAAACATCGCTAGATCTTAATAGCCTATCGTCTTTTGGTTTTGTTGGTGATACTCAACCTACGATAGTATATGATCCTTAGGCACCACCAGTTTATGCGCACATGATGACAATCATATATGTAATGCACTAAGGGAGTTCTATTGTGTACAGAAGGCACTTCCTTTAACCATTAACCCTACATTTTCTCATTGATAGGTTTTTGCAATGTGGTCTTCTTGTGCTTATCGTTCTTGCATAGTGATCTTTGAGTTATCTCTCCATATTCATTGGTGTTGGAAAATCGGGAGGGCATGTTTGCAATTCGATGGTTTTAGTTAGGTGAAGATTAACAGTTCAACCTATGAACCAGAACTACATTTGCTATAATTAGTATTCAACAGAGTAATACATTGGTCTGAAAATTCAATTCAAATGTTGATGCTTGGAGATAGTTGGAATTTCTTTATGGTTGGAAATTAACTTCTCTATGCTTGGTTTTCCATTGTACTCACTCATTGTTAAATCTTTTGTGTGTAACACATGTGATTTTTCATCGTATTGACATTTGCATTTTATGTTGTATTGGATTATAGTTGCATTTGTGTCTGTGTTCTCTTCTTTTCCTTGGATTTTCATTGATGACTACTAGGAATGCGTTCGGGTTGATCTAGTTTTAATTCTTTCGTTGCAGTCCATAATTAGTAATGGTTATTCTCATTTTATGTGAAATTAGCCCTTCCTATGTTTGAGACATGTTTGTCATAGATTATTGCTTGTTTTCACTTGTTTTCCTTTGAGGGAGTTTGTTTCCTTGTCAGGATAGTGTTGCTTGTACGGTAGTTATCCTCCTCAGTATTGCATTCTCTCCCTTTTGTTGTAATGTGTGAGCAAAGATGTACACTATGTTGAATTATTGCATCAAGTAATATTTTGAATTTGATATGCTAGTTTATATATATACATAAACATGTGTTGTCTTTGTATGAATTGGTATAATGCGTTATAAATTGTAATTTTCTAATAGTATAAATTTGCATATTAGGTGTTGTAGTAATAGTAATTGTTGATTAAGACTTATGCTAAAATAAATGACTTAGATTGTCTCTATTAATCAAATTATAAGGTATTCCTTCATGATTGTTTTTGGGAAATGTAGCTTTATAATTTGATAGTACATAATTTCCATTTAGTGATAAACTCTCTTTTATAGTCATAGATTCTAGTTGTGTGGTTGTCGGGTGAATGATTATAATCTTTATTTCATAACGGGTAGTGAGAGTAAGGGAAATCAATTATAATATGCTTTTGATGTGTAGATTTTTTTTTTTAATACTAATAATAATACTATGGTATAGGTTGTAGTTTATTAATAAATAGAATGATTTATTTGATAACGGGAAAAAGTAGGAAAGAATTAAATTAAAAAGTTGTTCTTACCTTAATAATTAATCAGTTAGGTAAATGCGTTAATTAGATTTTCCCTTGTTACTAACAATATCATAATGGTATCACGGTAAAAGCATTCCCAATTACGTAAGTATCATGGTTGAGAACCACGTGGGATATAGTGACTAGTTTTGTAGAGGTCTTGAGTAGCCTAAAAGACAAGTGTTGAGATTTCAGTGACATGGGAGGATGCATCTCGAATTAGAGAGGCTTACCCATATTTAAATTTAGTGGCTTCCAGGAGTAAGCCATGTTAAAAGGGGGGAGGATGTAATACCCCTCGTGTTGTTGATACTCTTTTGTGTTGATTTTGTATTTGGTTTGTGATAGTGATCAGTTCACTGGTTTTGTTTGTGTGTGGATTTATAGTTTGGTTGGTTTGCTGCACTTGACATTACTTATGATGCTTGATGATACATTACGTGGTGATTATGTTATTTGGTTATGTTATGGTTTTCTTTAATAATATATGTGGTGATGTTGGGATTCTATGTTGCTATTGTTTCTGATGTGTTTGCTAGTGAGTCTTGGTGAAAGGACGGAGTGGCATCACTTGCTCACAAGTGCCCTGCTACCCCGCGATTACCTTTCATGGTGTGTTTGCAATGGATATTTACATGCTACTTCACATTTTTTTCTATGTAGGATGCAAATACTAGACACCGACTCCACGTGCTTGTCAAGTTTGAGCATGTCCCATAAACCCAATGGGTATGATGTTGAAAAGGGAGATGATAAGGAAGTGTCCCCGTCCCAAGTTCATAACTTTGTTATGAGTCCAATGGTGTCTTTGTCACAACCTTGTCTTTGTTTATGTTTGGGTTAGTGTTGATTATTTATTTTAGTGTGTAAATGTTTGTTATTTACTTAATCTTTATTTATGTGTGATTAATTAATGTTATTTAATTGATATAGTTATCTATAGAGAATTATTGTTAAGTTAATTAATTAAATTTTCTTGATTGAGTAGATAGTTTAAATAAAAATAATAGATGTTATAATGAGAATTAGAATTTTATATTTGCTTAAGGTAGTGGTATTGATTTTAGAATGTTTAAATTAATTAAATAGCTTATAATGCTTAATTATTATTAAAAGGAAAATAATTAAAAATTAATTAGTTAAATTATAATTAGAGTATTTACAAAAGTGAGTGGGAATTTAATAAAATTCTTGTTTTAAAATATTGGCATGTTGTGAATGGCAGGAAGTTTCTTCACAGAAGGAAATTGGTTGTAGAATGTTTTTGGGATTTTGGGGGTTTTCTTGTTAAAATTGGAGAAGGATTTCAGTATATATATTTTTTGGGGTTCATATTTTGCTTCTAGCTAGAGGTGAATAGAAGTTGAAATTCTAGAGGTGAAGCTTTGCTCCAACCCTCGTTCCTTCAAGCTTAAGGAAAAGCAGGTTCTTTTACTATTTGTTTAATTGTTTTCTTGTTTTGAAAAGATTGTTTGATATTGTTTGTGTAAGAGGAAATTGTCATGAATTAGTTGTAACCCTCTGTAAAAAAAAATAAATTAAAAGTTCCTTTGTAGAAAAACTGTGTTCTCGGATATTGAAGTTTTGTCATGATTATATTGTTGCCTTTGTAGAAATTTTATAGTAAAATCAGAGAGCCTCATGAAATAAAATTATTGTTAAACAGTAGGAAGACTACAAAAGGAAAACAAAAGAAAACCTTTGTAGGTTGCAATGGAAACCTTTGTCAAAATTGTGAAATTTGAAAACCCTGTGGAAATTTTCTTTACAATTTCTGTAGAAATTTTTTGTGTAAATAATTTATTTTCTATTGGGAAAATCTTATTAATATACCCAGATGAAGCATTTCTAGTATTTTTTATATATATGAGTTTTAGAAAATACTGTGAATATATTTTGAGCATTGTAGGTATTTGTTTGTACAACGACATTGTTTTCTTTTTAAAATAATAATAATAATAATATGTGTGACTGGGGCTACCCCTCAATACCGTTGCTCCCCATAGGGGAGGTGCTGTTGTGGAGGCAACACCCAGTGCTACTCTTCAAAGCAGCAACCCCCCCATGGGGGTTGGTTGTGGGAAGCGCCCACACACAACCTTTATGGCTATGTATGGAGCTGCGTGCAAATTCTTTGAAAAGGTTTATGCTAATAAAATTTAAGATTTTTTTTATTAAATTTTTTAATATAAAAAATAAAGTACACAGCATAAAAAAATTTAATAAAAACAATCTTAAATTTTATTAGCATAAACCTTTTCAAAGAATTCGCATGCAGCTCCATACATAGCCATAAAGGTTGTGTGTGGGCGCTTCCCACTGTCGACCCCCATGGGGGGGTTGTTGCTTTGAAGAGCAGCACTGGGCATACCCAAAACATCGCCTCCCCTATGGGGAGCAACAGTGTTGGGGGGGTAGCCCCAGTCACACATATTATTATTATTTTTTTAAAAAGAAAACAATGTCGCCGTACAAACAAATACATACAATGCTCAAAATATTTTCACAGTATTTTCTGAAACTCATATATATATGTATATTTCATATATATAACAAATAATAGAAATGCTTCATCTGGGTATATTAATAAGATTTTTCCCAATGAAAGAAGGTGTTACCTGAAGTTACACTGCATGAGTTGTGAGAAAATTTCGCGAAGTCAGAGACCCTACCCGTTTGAAACAGGTTCCATTATTTCGGTTTTCTTTGTTTTCACTGTCGATCTTTCTACTGTTAATGACAATTTTTGTTCGTGAAGACTCGTTTACGATAAAACTATGGGGTCCGGCAATATCAATCGCAAAAACTTCAGCGGTCGAGAACGCAATTTCTCTGGGAGGAACTTTGTCAGAGCCCTGCGGGGGTTCAACAATTCGAAATTTCACTCTTGCATGAACAATATCGGGGCAATCTTTCAAAACTAATAAAGCTGGTCAAACAAATAATGAAACAGCCACGGAAGCGAAGGAATGAGGGATTGGGCAGCTTGCCTCGGTACAACTTCACCTCGATATAAGCGAAATGAGACTAAAAATCACCGCAATGATATTTACCTGTTTAACTGAAAACCCAGAACCCCAAAAACGTTCTGTAACCAGGCCTAACCGTGAAACTTCACGCCGTCAGGCTAATGCCAATATTCTCTCGAGGCATTTTAGAGCAGGTTTGTTAATTCCCGCCACTCTTCAAATAACGGTATCGTTTAACTGGTCAGGCCCGCAGTATTTTCACTGTAATTGGCGTTATAACTATTGATATTTAAACGTTCAAAATCAACCACTAAGCAATAAGTATAATTCTCATTATAACATCTGTTATTTTTATTTAAACTATCTACTCAATCAAGAGAATTTAATTAATTAACTTAACTATAATTATCTACAAATAACTATATCAATTAAATAACATTAATTAAATAACAAACATTTACACACTAAAATAAATAATCAACACTATCCCAAAAATAAACAAAGACAAGGTTGTGACAAAGACACCATTGGACTCACAACAAAGTGACAAACTTGGGACAAGGACACTTCCTTATCATCTCCCTTTTCAACATCATACCCATTGGGTTTATGGGATACGCTCAAACCTGACAAGCAGGTGGAGTCGGTGTCCAGTACTTGCATCCTGCGTAGAAACAAACACCAAGTAGCATGTAAATCTTCATTGTAGACACACCATGAAAGGTAGTCGTAGGGTAGTAGGGCACTTGCGCGTAAGTGATGCCACTCCATCCTTTCACCAAAACTCACTAACAAACACATCAGAAACCATAGCAACATAGAATGACAACATCACCACATATATTATTAAAGAAAACCATAACATAACCAAATAACATAATCACCACGTAATGTATCATTAAGTATCATAAGTAATGTCAAGTGCAGCAAACCAACCAAACTATAAATCCACACATAAACAAAACCAGCGAACTAATCACCATCACAAACCAAGTACAAAATCAACACAAAAGAGTATCAACAACACGAGGGGTATTACATTGCGTCCATCTATCATTTATGTGTGATTCTTAAATGTTATTCCAATACCTCTTACAACTATTACATAGACTGCTTGCCTTGTACCAATATGTTTCACTGTACAACAATGCCAAGATGCATTAACCCGCACATGAGCAAACACTTACCATTCTTCTTTTGTGCACTAAGACAACTAGCTCCACCACTGCCAACCCTCCTTTCTAATTTCGCTTTTTGTAATACCCCCTCTGCACTTCATCTTGACCATAAAGTCATATGTGATTGATTAGTGTCCTTGTTTGATTGTTTTGTTAACTAGGAATCAGTGGATTTAAAAAGGCATTGAGATAATTGAATACAAGATTTTATATATGTCTATTTTGATCATCAAATTGTCATGAATCAATATTTACATCCATCTTTTCAATGACCCGACAATCAAATTCATGCTGCATAGATCAAAATAGTTAAGAGAAAAACAAAATAAAATAATTAAGGGTTTTATTCAGGGTTTTTATCCTGGTTCTCCAGTGGCCGAACCTCCCTGTCAGGCTTCGGTACAAGCAAAAGTATCAATGGGAAGCTCACCAAGTGAGTAACTCAAAGTTTTCCAGCCAACTTGGCTCTTGAGTCATGGGCAAGTTGTCGTAATGGAGCACTCACCAAGTTTACATCTATCATGCCAAAATAAATTGAATGATAAAAATCTAGAGTGCAAGTCCTAACCCTAAACCTAAAGAATATATACTATATAAAAACACAGTAAATGGGCACGCACTTTGATTTTTAATTTGAAAATGATGTATGTTTAAACTATGGCATTTAGCGTAATTTTATTTACTTTTCCAAGTTTTATTTGGAAATTTGGCTAGGGGTGTTGCTCCCTCCCAAACTATCTCTACAATTCATAGTGTCCCTTTTTGGGACCTGACGAAGCCTTGCTTAGTGACTTGTCCATTGTGGGATTCTGTTATAATACAACACGAATTGCACAGAATCTGGAGGTTAGTGGGAATAATTGATAGAAATTATGGAAATTGGTTTTTAAAAAGAGATAGCATGTCGAATTGGAGTGGGAGTCTTTTCCTTAATTTTTGGTTGCAGTTGGCTTGCATGGAGGAAGGACTTTGAGTTGGTTACCAATTATATTTGTTGCATGGTAACGCGGTTGAGGGGGGGAAGAAATAATCATTCTGCTACAATTCTTTTTGAGCTGATTTTAGAAAGATGGGAGACGATTATAATAAGGCTCATCTGACTCTAGGAGATTTTCCAGAAAGTTGCCTGTCAAAGTTTTTTTTTTTTTGAATTGATAACACCAAAAGATGTCAGCAGGCTCTTAGTTCTCTGTTGTGCATTAAAGTCTGCTGGAAATTCAGATTGTGTATGGGAGAAAATGCTTCCACCTCATTACAGAGATCTCTTTGCGAGAGCTTGTAACCCTCTATAATATAATTCAAAGAAAGAATTATATTTTAGCCTCTGTGAACTAGTTTCCATCGACAAGGAACCAAGGTATGAAGGATTTTTCTTTAATACATTGTTTCTAATTGTTTTTACTAGGTAAGCTTTCCTTTCTGTGTAATCCACGGAATAGTAATTGCCTTTTCTTCCCGTGGGGCGTAGGTGGTAGTCCATGGAAATTTTTAAATTATTTATTGTAAAATAATTTTTGTTCTTCTGTACTGGGAAATTCTCCTTTTTCCTTTCTTTTCTAATCTTCTGCCAAGATTAAGAGATCTTATCTGTCAAATTTCTCATCGGCCTTGACCTGGTTTGTCCATTGAAATCAGAAGTTTGAATGGATTCACAATTTTTACCCAATTTTCAACATTATAATGTCTCTGTGAGATTTGAAGCGGTCTCAAATTATGGAAGCATTATATTATTAAGCTTTACTGTTTGAGTTCGTTCCATTTGACAGTTTGTTTCGTTATTTTTACTTCAGATTAAATTAACCTTTGCATTATGAAGAAATCTTTGGCTTCTTAGTATCACCATTGAGAAATAAGTTCAGCCAACACTTACACTTACCCTTGCTTCACATGTTGAGCCATGTCACACCGAACCTAGACGCTGTTATATTCAATTTGTATATATGTTGAGGTAGGGCATACTTCGAAATGAAGGTAAGATAACCCAATTCTACATCAAATTTTATTTTTTTTATAAATTCAGGTTGGATATAGTGTTCATGTATCCCTACAAAAGATAATCGTTGAAAATGTATGATTTCAGTGACTCAAAATACCCCTGTTCTGTGATCCGTAGAATTCTAATAGTCTCATTTATGACTAGGCTTGCAAAAGAGTTTACGTTATTGGCTTGAGTGTATGTTTTTACAGTGGCTTGTGTGTAACACTTCCTCTTTCAACTTTAATTTTGCCAAACCAGTCTACTAATCAGCACTCATGACGTTGTATGTCACAAATCTGGCCATCTTAGTCAATATCGTCATCTTACAGTACCCACATGCATGCTCCTTAGAAAAGCAGCCTTTTGCTTTGTAGGTTGGTTGGGAAGGTAACGAGCCATCAGTCATTATGGCAAGTTTGAAGAAAGGAAGAAACTGTAACTTCCCTTGTGGCTAGGGAACAAAAACAGTAAGACCAGATAGCCTTCTTGTTTCGTTGGCAACCTAACACATCTGCTGTACTTGAAAATAGAATGCCATATAGATTTAAATAAACTCCCTAATAACATTTGCAACCTAGCTCAATAGCAACACTTGAACGTAGAAGACTGTAGAGATGAGTATAGCTTATAGATTTCGTTGACAACCTGTCACATATTGCAGTACTCAAAAATAGAATGATGTAGAGGTTTTAAATAATCTCGCTCTGATATTAATTCAACCAGATTCTGCTGCAACACTTGAACACAAAAAAAAAAGAGAGAAATTTAAATGTTTAAATAACCTGCTTGATTCTGTTGCCAATCTATTGCAGTTACAGCACTTGATAGTAATATTAATAATGTAAGTAGATGGCGATACTTCCAAATTCCAATATTCACTTTCTAATATAGTTGGCAACCTGTCACAGTTACAACAATTAGAGCAGAGGCATTGTACAAAATTAAATGGCCTCCTTGAAACCATAGGCAACCTACCACAGCTACAACTGTTAGACTTGTAAAGGTGTAGTAAATTAGTTAGTCTCTCTTTTTTTTTTTACAACCTGTCACAGCGATGCACTTGAACATGGTAGGGTTATTGAGGGTTGTTAGAGACTCTGCATATGGTTGTTAGGACTAGTTTTTTCTCTTCATAGGGTTCTTAATTTTGGATTGCATCAATTTGGGTGCAAGTAAACTATAATATATTAATACGATGTTGAATCCATGTAAATTAATTATAATAAAAATTGATAATATGGCTTCCAATAATGATTAGAATTGTATATATGTATATACATCTATATATCTGAATTTAACATAAATTAATTTAAGCTAGATGAAACAAAGTCTTATTTGATTATATACATAGTTATATCCATAGATATTTATATAAATTCATACATAGAATGATATCTAAGTATTTACTCATACGTGTTTAAGGATATAGAGATTTTTTGTTAAAATGTTAGTTTAATGTTTGGATTTAAAAAAAAATAGTAGATTGTTATTTGTGATATATAGCCTTTAATTTAAGTAAGTTTTTGACAAGATTAATAGGATGTTTAACTTATACAACTTTGAATTATTGGTTGATGACTTAATAGTATACATGTGGGAGGGATGTCTTTATGTTTATTTGATATTGTGGGTTTTCTTGAAAAGCGAGTTCCAAGCTATTATGAACGCTTGCTGTGGTATAATCATGATGTATTGTTGTTTGACATTGTCGATGGTAATTGTGGTGGATTATGTTGGTTATTGCCTAGGTTAAAGTTCTTGTTATGAGGTCGTTAGTTGTTGATTTGTAAATTGTGGTTTAACTTTAGTTTTTTTTTTGAGATCTTGTTGATCTTGCCATGGGAAAACCCTTGTTTTAGTGATTTATTAGTCTTCCAGAGAAAGGGAAAGAAAGGTGTTGTTTTATTATTGGTCTTCACTTTTGGTTATGTGAAAACTATTGATCGTATGATCTGTTTGATGTTATGGGTTTAAGCCTTGCACTTGAAAATAGTTTCATTATGAAGATTTTGTGTAGAATGGTGTATGTCTTGCTTAATTCAAATTATCATGTGACTTTATATGTTGTGCATGGGGCTTACCCTGATAGTATCTTTTTTAGTTTTGTTGTTCATAAGGGGAGTGGCTTTCAATGGGGGCCGAGATCCAGAAGTGGTCTCAGGGTAACTCATTAGAATTTTATTAATCAAGTGAAAACATTAATATTTAATTAGGGGTTTTGGATAGAATCACACATTAACAAGATATAAGTGAATGTCTCACTCATTACTCAAGTGCTTGTATGGGCTTGAGATGAGTTGAGAAGGCCTGGAATGGAAAAATCATTGTCTTGTCCTTATGAAAGATAATTGATGCCGCATTGGATTGCATGTGGGGCCGGGTTTCATAAGAGGTCACCAAGGTAACCCAAGTTGGGGGTCAGGACCTAGGAAGAATCGCCAGGGTAACCCATGCAACATTGCGATGACACTCTTCCTTTAACAACTATGTATGCTTGTTTCCCTCTATGTTATTTTTGGGCCTCTGGAAGCACATGTTGGCATTTGTATGTTGATGCTTTATTTGGTTATTCCTTATATTGGGCACATCTTGTGTTGGTTATATCTTGTGCTGAGATTGTCTTGTGTTATTATGGATCTTGTTGTGAAGTCTTGTATCCTTGTTCTGTATGATGGTTATTGTTGGGGATCCTTCTTGTCATCTCTTAGCACGGGGGGTGGGCCTTCGGGTCCACGTGGTTGGGTGGAACGTGCTATGCACCCCATTTGGGTCCCCAATCATCGATTGAGAAGTGCAAAATTGTACCTTGTAGTGATTCCTGAGTTGATCCAGAGTTGAATCCAGTATTGCAGCTTTATACTCCTTCATTTCAAATGTAACATTCCATTATATTGTACCTTCCCCATTCATGTTGGAAAACGGCATTGTAATATTGTAACCCTTGATTAATGTGTTAACCATGCTCATGTTATCTTATGATTACTGGTGTATACATACTCTTCATGTGATGTAATAATGTTGTTGTGAAAAGTAATGCAGTCTTGTTAACCCGAAGGATTTGTTATATGTGGTTCTTGTTTAGTTTTATATTATGTGATATATGATTATTATGATGTATGTTAATACTTAAAAAAAAAATTGGTGCCATAAATGCTAGATGTATGTATCCTTTGGGTTTGCTTGGCGGGGCATTACACTTTTTGTCTATAATATTTAGTAGTGAATAAGTGTTATTCCAATACCTCTTATACAATTAGTCTATTTGTCTTCAATATATATATGCATATATGTATTTGTCTATGTTTCGAAGCATTGATTTTCACATACAATTCACATTGTATGTATATATATGTATTTATATATTTATATATTTATATACATATATATATATATATGTATTTATATATTTATATACATATATATATATGTAATATATAGATATATATTTAATTTATAGATATATATGTATATATGTATATATATATCTATGTATGTTTTTCTAATACTTCTTTTACAATTGACCTATTTGTCTAAGAGAAAAAATTGAATGAAATTGTAACGATATCATATATTCCTGTAGATGACAAAAGTACCCATATTTCTATTTAATGTGGGTTTTTGAACATCTATCATTTTCTCATGATTCTTAAGTGTTTTTCTAATAGCTCTTTTCCAATTTCCCTTTTTGTCTTGTATCAATATGTTTCATGATATTTTTTTTTCTCAATTGTTTGAAGTTCTCCATAACAAACTATTCTTCATGATATTCTTTTGTTTAGTTCCCCATAGCAAACTTTTCATTATCGTAGTTTTCTTAAGAATCATAGATAAATGAAAAATGATCAAAAACCCACATTATACGTATTGATACAAGACAAACAGTCTATGTAAGAGTTGGCTTGTCAATTGAAAATTTGAGCTACATTCTTTGGCAATAAACTCACATTAAATAGAACTCGTAAAGTCAATGGGTACCAATAACCTGTGCAAAATGGCTATAATGTCACAGAGTTAATTGAAAATTTGAGCAACATTACTTGGCACTAAATATTATAGACAAATAAATAAGACTTCCCCAGGGTTTTTTACGATGACATGGAGCTTACCTCTTGAATAAAGAATGTTCCTAAATGTCCCTCAATGGTTAATAAGGATTGGAAAAAATTATGAATTTAGAATTAACAAGCCAACTATTACATAGATTTCTTGTCTTATATCAATATGTTTCATGATATTCTTTTTCCCTCATCTGTTTGAAGCTCCTTGTAACAAATTATTCTATTGTTCTTGTAAGAAGGATTGTTTTCAATTTTTTAAAATTTGAAATTGTTGTTGTGGTTATTTTGTTTGGATGGAACATGTTATATTTCTTGTATCAATATGTTTCATGATATTCTTTTTTTCTCATCTATTTGAAGTTCATGATAACAAACTATTCTTCATGACATTCTTTTTTTCAGTTCCCCATAACAAACTATTCATTATCATAGTTTTCCTCTTCGATACTCCATATTGTAAAGCTTTATTTAATGTGGTTTTTTGTCTATAATATTTAGTAGCAAATAAGTTTTATTCTAATACCTCTTATACAATTCTTTATTTGTCTTCAATATTTACCACCAAAGGATGTAGCTTGAATCTTGTATGAATATGTTTCAAATTTTGTTACCTTTGCATAAGTTTAAAGAGATGGGAAAGGTTTTCTTTACATAAAAACATTTAAGATCACATCATATAATTGTTTCCATAACCTAAAGAAAATAGGTATCATCACAAAGAAGCAAATTTAAATAGTTTATTTGGTAAGCTAAAAATATAGTTGTATAAGCATGGAGAAATGCAATCGGAAGAATACAATATGTTGTGTATTTGTAGCAGTCAATGTATGATGGTGCAAGGAAAAACTACAAAACCAATGCTCGTTCTCCTCCCTGCCATATTGGCATCATGAAGCCTCATGGGCTCTAGCCAAACCCTTGAGCAAGAAAAGTATGGAAGACCCATCAAAAATTTAATGGAGCCATATCTTATATCACACAATGGTAAAGTAGGGGAAATTTCGCTATTTCCATATATGATTTCTTATATTGTAGATTTTTTTTTCATGTAACAACTTTAAAAGGATGGGTATGTTGATAAAGAGCTACCTATAGATAATTTTTCCCATAAGATGAAAAGATAACTGTAGAGACATGAAAAAACATAATTTGTACAATAGACTATGTTTATTGTAGTCTAGTGCATGTAAGAATTTGTGCATGCATGTGTATCATATATTGCACAATGACGAAGTTGCAAAAAAGAATTGTGTTCACATAGATGATTTCCTTTTTTGTAGTGCTTTTTTTGCTGCAATAACTGTAAGAAAAAGAGAATGCTAATAAAGAATTGAGAAAGATGGAACTTGTCTATAATGTTGATAAATGTAGGGAAAGAAGAATATATGGTAGATGTTTTCTGAAAATAGAACCAATTTCGTGGATGGAATACCTAGATATCGTTAAAAGGAAGACATCAAATAAATATCAAAGGTTTTGCTTCAAAGCATAAAATTCACACAAATAACTTTATAAATATACCTAATTTTGATATTTACTAGAGCCTATCTAGCCATGTAGGAAGAAAAGAGTTGAATGTATAACTTAGTAAAATATAATTTTATAAAACAAACCTTTTTTATGCTTACAGCTATGGTCATCTTTTAGGTAGAAATTGTCCCATAGATGGGCTTCATATTTCCTTGTCCATATATGCTTGCATTGAGTCCAACATGATATTATTGCAAAGCAACATTTTATTTCAATCTATCAAAATATATGTCGTTGGTTAGATGTGTATGGAAAGACAAAAAGACATTGCAAAATAACTTACAACAACAAGAGACCAAACACTGTAGGTTGTGGAGCACAACACTTGTAGAACCCTCCAATCTGCTATCTAATATAGGTGCATGGCAACATTTTTCAATAGTCTACTAACAAAGAAACACCACAGTGGCTCGTTTCACAATGCAACCAAAACAATATACATCCTCACACTGCAAAATTGAATATTGCATTCACTTCCCCTCGCCCTACCATACAACAATGTTAGGATGGCCAGGAAACGCACCACAAATTTCATGGAGTCTTATCATATATTAGAAAAAAATACAATATATACAAGACTATATATTTCTAAACGTAATATACAGGAAGAGCGAAAAAATGAAATTCTCAAAAGAGAATTCTATAGGTCAACATTTTCCAGCTAATTGAATCAAATAAAACCAATTGAAAAGTAGGAAAGAACACATAAGAATATGTGCAAGCAAATTTTCAAGAAAAATCAGAAAACTTAGGGTATATAGGCATAGAAAATGGAAAATAGAACATAGTTGTAGAATTTTAAACTTATTAGTCAAATGCAACAATTTTTTTTTTAGAATGTTTCTAGAATACGTATGTATATATAGTTTAATATATTGGAATGTCCAAAACATGTTACTGACTTATAGAACTTTTGGTACATATACATATAAATATGCATATACATAAACATATACATATACATATAGATATACATACACTTTTTTTCCCTTTTTTATTGTTTGTAGTTATCTCTGTGCATCTTTGGAATTATACCCATTACCATAGGAGCAATTGCAGTTAAATCTTCTTTGCCTCACCTAAAACTATGGTTAGGGTTAGTAATTTTTTTCCCTTCATTTATTGTTTATACATATACATATACGTATGAATATACATATATGACAATGTGAAACTAAAAATAATTAATAGCATTTATAATTGGTTCACCAAATCTATTTATTGATATGAGAAAATTATATATTTGGGAGTGATGAACATATTTTTTGGAGTACCCATGCTGAAGTAAACATATACACAACATGTAATGGACATAATCATCATGTGAAAAATCCGATGCATGCACATTGAAATACTCTTGCCCTATAGAGTATGCAGTCAGAAGTGCTATAAAATCCATAGTGAACAACATGACTTGTAATTATTCATCACAAACACTACAACTTTTATAGAATCTCCCTGCATTCTCTGTAGGGAAAAATAGCTCCTCTATTTCTTCATTCTTGCAATGTCAAGTGCATTAATATGTGTTTTGCAAATATTTAACCAATAAACTGCATATCCCAAGATTACAATTATCGAGATTTCTATTTGCAAAAACAACATGCTCATTAGGAAAAAATAGTTCCATGTTTATGAATTACATGGCATGTCATTAACTATGTTGATCTATCTATCTGGAAAGCTATATTTTTGGGATACACATACATATACATATACATACACATACATATACATATACATATACATATACATATACATATACATATACATATACATACACATACACATACACATACACTTTTCTCCCTTCATTTATTGTTTGTAGTTATCTCTATGCATCTTTGGAATTATACCCATTCCCATAGGAGCAATTCCAGTTAAATCTTCTTTCTTTCGTAAAAAAAAATTCAATAACAATTTCATTTTCAATGTTTTCATTTTCAATTTCAATGTGATGTTCAATATTTTCAGATTGTATTTCATCTTCACTTGAATTAACATTTAATGGTTCACAAGAAGGTTCAATTTGAATATTTTGCATACCTTGTCTTCTTTTCCTATGATTTTCTCTATCTTTTTCTCTATATGCTTCAATTTTACAGAATCTTTCAAAATCCAAATTTTGACCGAGGTAGACAAAAAGCATGATAAATTCATGATAGAAGGAATGTAGGGACCATGCACTTTTTTAGGAAAGATTTTGTATTTTATACTCTTCAACAAAAAAAAAAATTATATGTGCACATGTATATCTCTTTAGCCGCACTATTGTTTTTTAAGTTGGTGTTTGCAAGATGCTCTATTTTATAGCCTTCAATGAAAAGAGGGCACATTGTTACCATTTTGAGTGCACCAAAATCACCCTTTCCATCATGTGTACACATATAGCAGACTCTAAATGCTATAAATATTGATCATTGAAGGTCAATGAGCACTAGAAGGATATTGTGGATAAAGAGAAAAGAGAGCATGACAAGAGGCATGAGCTTGATGCACAGAGGCTTCATGAAAAATTTCACACTCTTGACCCCTTCCTCCTTAATCACATCAATTGTTTCATGAAGCCTCTATGGATCAAGCTGATTCCTCTTGTCATGAATGGTAAGTGTTTTCTCACGTAAGGGTTAATGGATCCTGGCATTGTTGTACAATGGCACAGGAGGAAGTAAATGCAATATTCAATGTTGCAGTGTGACAAAGTATAAAAGCATACACGAGAAAAGGGTTGAAAATAACATTGGATAGCATTAATTTTCACATACAGTTCACATTTCATACAATTCCCTTTAAATGGATTTTAACTTAAATTTATCAAAACCATATGAAGCAATAAGCTGTACAAAATGTGTACAGCACCAAAGATGCACAGAGATAAGGAACAATAACTAGAGGCCGAAAAATATAGACATACCAAAAAAAATTGAAACCAGTTCAAAGGTACATGCCAATGTTATGTTTGTAGTTTATACCAATCTACAAAATTTTAGAATTTTGAAAGTTAAAATCAATTCTTGTCACAAGGAAAATAGAATAAGAAACTCCTAAAGTGTCATGCGAAGAAAAACAACCATATGAAGCAATAAGTTGTACAAAATGCGTATAGCACCAAAGATGCACATAGATAATAAGGAACAATAAGTAGAGGCCGAAAAACATAGACATACCAAAAAAAATTGAAACCAATTCAAAGGTACATGTCAATGGTATGTTTGTATTTTATACCAATCTACAAAATTTTAGAATTTTGAAAGTTAAAAATAATTCTTGTCACAAGGAAAATAGAATAAGAAACTCCTAAAGTGTCATGCCAAGCAAAACAACCATACAAAGCAATAATCTGTAAAAAAAAGGCGTATAGCACCAAAGATGCACAGAGATAACAAGGAACAATAAGTAGAGGCCAAAAAATAGACATACCGAAAAAAAATTGAAAGCAGTTCAAAGGTACATGTCAATATTATGTTTGTAGTTTATACTAGAATCTACAAAATTTTAGAATTTTGAAAGTTAAAAAAAATTCTTGTCACAAGGACAATAGAATAAGAAGCTCCTAAAGTGTCATGCTAAGCAAAAAATACATGAGGGCACAATCCTTAATTAAATGCACAAAAACATTGATACAAGACAGTATCATGAAACATATTCATACAAGACAAGCAATATATGTAACAATTGGCTTGTCAATTCAAAATTCAAGCTACATTATTTGGCATTAAATATTATAGGGAAATAGGGAAACTATAAAAGAGCTATTAGAAAGACAGTTAATAATTACAGGAAAATGACAATTTCAAAATTTTGAAAATTAAAAACAATTCTTGTCACAAGGACAATAAAATAAGAGACTCCTAAAGTGTCATGCCAAGCAAAAAAATACATGAGGGAACAATCCTTAATTAAATGCACAAAAACATTGATACAAGAAAATATCATGAAACATATTGATACAAGACAAGCAATCTATGTAACAGTTGGCTTGTTAATTCAAAATTCAAGCTACATTATTTGGCACTAAATATTATAGGAAAATAGGGAAACTGTAAAAGAGCTATTAGAAATATAGTTAATAATCATAGTAAAATGGCAGACGATCGTAAACCCACATTAAATAGAACTTACAAACATGGAGAATAAAAGAGGTGAACTACAATAATGAACAATTTGTTATGGGGAAGTGGGTAAAACAATATCATGAAACATATTGATATAAGATAAGTGATCTATGTAATAGTTGGCTTGTCAATTCAAAATTGGAGCTACATTATCGGGTACTAAATATTACAGGGAAATAGAGAAATTGTAAAAGAGTTGTTACAAAAACACTTAAGAATGACAAGTAAATGACAAATGATTGAAAACCCACATTAAATAGAACTTTAACGCAGGTAGAAAAACATACACAAATAGGGAAAATTGAAAGCATCCCAAAGGTACAGATCAACGTCATGTTTGTAGTTTATAGTGTTACCGAATGGAATGACTCTTGATAGATATATTAAACAATGAATCTTGACCCTAATTCAACATGAATTGAAATCCACTAACAACTCTAAAAAGTCCACAATTGCATTTGTGAATTTTCTCTAAATTTTGTCGAGGTACAATTCCCTCACTAGATTTTCAATGAATTAATCTAACTTAAAGAAAATGGGTGTGCTTTTAACTATAAAGCAAAAAAGGTGACTAATGCTAGCTCATAAATATGAAACTAACGTAAAAGCAGAGGTAACAACCATTTTTAATCAACACAAAGATTGAAAAATCATGACTATCAAATCTGGCTAATGAAAGTAAACCAGATTGCAATAAATGAATGACATATAGCTCATCTTTCAAAGGAGATATAGCTATATCATACACATAATACCAACATCAACATACCAAGCATCATTTAATTCATAACACACCAATTACAAATTATTACATTCTACAATAAATTTTATTCCTTATTGATAACACCCCCAGGTATATCTGAAAAAAAGAAGATAAAAGTCCCCCTCATCCTTTTTAACTTCAAATTTATAATATGGCTAAAGCCATTGGATGTTGTTGAAGTCGTTACTAAAGTAGCAACTTCTTCTATTCCAAACGCTTCTAGGGGATTTGGTCAGAATAATCAAATTTTATAGAGGAATGGGTATCGACAAATAAAATTGATCATAACCCTACCAACATGTTGCAGGTGCACCAAGTCCTAATCATTAAGTTAGAAGGTTCATAGTTTGAGTTTGATGAAATTGGGTCATTTTAGTGTAATAAGGCCATTTCATGGAAATTTTGGTGTTTTAGGAGTTATGTTTGAGTCATTTGTGTGTTAAGAGGGTCTATAGTGCAATAAAGAGTCAAAAGTGAAAAGTTGTCAAATTTGTAAGTTGCAAAATTGTAACAAATTTTTAAGGCAACAATTATTTTTTTGAAAATTTGTTGTTTTGGAAGGTTGAGGTCAGTTGAGGGATGGTAGTTGGTGTCTTTCACATTTAAAAATACCTCATATGTTCAAGTTTTAGGTTGGAGAAACTAAGTTTGAAAGAAATTCAATAAAATCATATTGTTTCCATGCCATTTTTTGTGTTTTTCCAGAATTCTTGAAGTTTCCTGGTACTGTACGATTTTGTACAGTGTGGTTGTGTTTTATTTTTGATGGAAACTAGTGGGAAGTAGAGTTAGCTACATATTGGAATTGGTTTGAAGCAATTTCATTTGGTATTGTGCATTTAGAAGCAAAACATTGTTGGTTGGTCTGAATACCCCGTTCAAGGGTTTTGAGTGCAATTAAAATGGTGTTTTAAGCCTTCCACCATTTGTATGCATCTATAACTTGGTGGATAGGATTAATTATGGTTAATAAACATGTTTTCATTGTTTCATGTGCAGGGGATGTCTGGATTATGACTTTTGGTGATGCTCTAGATAGCATTTTGGGTGTTTTTTGCATGAAAAATGAGGTTAGAGTGGGTAAAAGCAGGAAATATCTAAGGGTAGTCACTTCTTATGTTCTTTTGATTTTTTGAAGGGTTTATTAATTGTGTTGGAATCTCTAGATTGGCCTGGTGAAGTTTGAAAGTAGGTTTTTCAATAAACCCTTGCCTAATTTGAGCAATTTGAGGGTTTTGTGGAATAGGATCTTAGAGGGAAAGTTCCTAAAGATAAATGGGAAAATTTTAAGTTTTGTCATTTTTTTAGTGCTTCCCCATCAATTTTTAGGGTCCGTGAAATGTTTCAAGGAGGGTTTCTTTGGAAATTAGGCCTATTTGGCTAGGTTGAGCAGCATAGTTTGCATGATTTGTGGAAGTTGTTCCAAAGGAGTCATATGTGGGGTTGATGTATGTTGTAGACGACTTTAATGGGTGTCTAGAATGATGATTAGTTATAGGTGTTATTAAAGAAATCTTAGAGTTAAGTGGGGAAAACTGGGTCTGCTGACCTATAAAGGTGTCTAGGTGAGAAAGTGGAAAATAAGCCAAGAAAGGATTTGTGAATAGAAAGGTGATTTAGAATCCTTTGAATTGAGAAAGTGAGGGGTTTTCCAACCTAGGTTGCTATCAGTTGGTATCAGAGCAAAGGGAGTAGGTTCCTTGAGGAAGAAGGTAAAAGTTTGTGTGTAAGGAAAAGGTGTAATTGGAGGAATTCAAAATGCCTCCTAAGGGAAGCACTGTTGCATGGAAGATCAATAACTAGGCTAGAGAATTAGAAGCCTTGAAGAAGGAGGTTGTTGTATTCAGGTCTAAAACTAGAGTTGACATGGATGAGAGTGATTCTGAAGAAGAAGAAACTTCTAGTGAAGAAGAAGAGTTGGATCTAGAGGATGTGAGGATGATGAAACTTTTGAAGGCTGTGAAAGGTGATGGACATGGAAAGATGGACTTGCCTATGTATGGAGAAAAAATAGATGGTGAAGAGCTCTTGGATTGGATAGGAGCCATGGAGAATTATTTTGAAAGTGTTAAGATAGGTGAAGAACACAAAGTGAAGAGGGAAAAAGCCAAGTTAAAAGGACATGCTTTGCTATGGTGGAATTTTGTGCAAGATGAAAGGCATAAAAAGGGGAAGACAGGTCACTTCTTGGAAGAGAATGAAGGAAAAAATCAAAGGAAAGTTCCTTCCTAATTATTATAATGTTCAATATCTTAAAAAACCTCAAAATCTTAGGCAAAAAGACTTAGATGTACAATCATACACTGAGGAATTCTATAGGTTAAGTATAAGAAAAAAACATGAGAAAGATGAGGAAGAAAGAGTGGCAAGATATCTTAATGGTCTAAGGCATAATATCCAAGATGAAATCAGTTTGATGACACCAAAATGGTAGAATTTTTTTTTCAAATGGCTATGAGGGCTGAGGAGAAAGTGAAGAGGAGCTAAGAGAAGGTAATAAGAGGAAGAGGCAGTACTTCTAGGGGAAAAGGTACTTTTTCTACACCAAAACAGTCCAAGGAAGATCAATAAGATGTTGGTAAAGGAAAATAACAAGTGGTTGAATCTATAGGTTGATGAAGAGGTTGAAGAAAGAACTATAGGGGCAAAGATCCTAATGTGTTTGCAGGAAGGTGTTATAAGTGTGGAGAGTTTGGTCATCCATTCTTCAAGTGTCCTGATAATTTTGGTATTGCTTCTAGTGGAAGTGAGAGAAAAGGTGAAAAGAGAGTTCAAATTGTGCAAGAAGATGAAGAGGAAAGTTTCAATTCATTAAGCCTTGTCGCTACACCTGAAGTTGGTGAAGCTTTGATGCTTCAAAGACAAATTTTGAAGGCCTCCAAGGAGAAAGAACCATTGCAAAGGAGAAGTCTCTTTAAGAAAATCTACAAGAGAAAATTTAAAGTATGCAAGTTAGTAACTGATTCAGGCTCCACTGATAATATTGTATCAAAGGAAATGGTAGATAAGTTGAGTTTGATAAAATTTCCTCATGAAATACCCTATAAGGTTTCATGGTTAAATGATGATCAGTCACTCCTAGTGAATGAGTAGGCCTTAGTTGAATTTCATATTGGAGGTATAGACATCCAAATTTGGACACTTAATTTATCCAAATTTACCACTTTTCATCTAAACATCCTCTTATCCAAGTTAATTAAGTAATATTACTATTATTTAATTAACATCCTTAATTCTGCCACATACCTAAGGTATTTAATTAATAATTAAATACCTTACTCTCCTTAATCCTCTTTTCATCAAATGAATTAAATAAATATTACATTTATTTAATTCCTCACATGTCTTTTTCATCTAATCCTAATCCATCTCCTTAATCTCTTCATTAAGGATGTGCACATGCCTAATTCTTGATTAGGATATGTCACATCGTCCAACTTTTGCAAGTTGGCTTTTAATCCTCATTAACCCCTAATTATCCTCTAATTATTGATTAGTCAAACCTAATTAGTACCTTGGTCAACTCTCCCCATCCCCCGAAGAATTTTTAATTCCTTTTTATTCACCCTAGGCTCCTCTCTTCCCCATGTGAATTTTTAATTCACATTTTATTTCTTCTAAAATCCCCTTTTCCCATGCATCTTCTAGAACCATTGACTTGTCACATCAAGTCACATGTGACAAACTCCCACCTTTTTGGAGACCCTCTCTTATCCACTAGATTCTCTCAAGCATGTGAATTTTTAATTCACATTTATTCCTCTAATGAATCTTCTCATCTCCCAATGTACTTCCAAAGTACATGTCCTTCCTCCACATCATGTACTCTCCTTCCACATCACCTACATATCATCCTACCTTTATCCACTTCACATTCCACATGTCAAAATGTGAGGGCTTGTGAGTTCTCAACTCACCTTGGCCCTTCATCTTGACCTTGTTGGTTAAATCTCAATGATTGAATTCTCTAGAGAATTCAAATTCTCCTATAAATACCCCCTTCTCTAAGGCAAAAAAAAACACTTAGCCATTTTTGCAACTAAATGCTGCCATTTTATGCACTCATCTAGTCTTCAATTTCACCCATTTTCATTTGCATCCAAGCATATAGTTAAGCTTTGCATTTATCCATATCAAGAGCCATCAAAGAGCATACAAATCAATCCAAATCAAGGGGCAACCAAGGATTTCAGTTGCGAAAAGGGAGGTATTATCAATTTGTCTTCATTTAATACTTTCCTCTTTGCATTTACAAATTCCTTAGGCTTATCTTGAGGTGTTTCCTTATGTTTTCCATTGCATTTTAATTACTTAGAAAGGGTTAGACATTTTGGTATCACATTTCTGGCATGCCCAGTGGGACCCACAAGTGGGTCTCTCAATTTCACATTTGTTGTTGAGTTTTTTGTAGGAATATGTCGCGAAAGGGTGACTATGCTCCTGATTTTCCGCAGTGGGGCGATTACGCCCCTGATTTTCCGTATTGGGGCGATTATGCCCCTGATTTTCCACAGTGGGGTGATTACGCCCCTAATTTTTCGTAGTGGGATGCCTACGCCCCTAATTTTTTGCAGTGGGGCGACTGCACCCCTGATTTTCTGCAGAAGGGCAATTGCGCCCCCTCGACCAAATTTTTTGGCTAACACTTTTTCTGCAGAAGCGTGACTATGCCCCCTCCTTGACCGAAATTTTTGGCTAACACTTTTCTTGCAGAAAGGCGACTACGTCCCCTGGGCTAAAATTTTTTTGCTAACACTTTTCTGCAGTGGGGCGACTGTGCCCCTGATTTTCCACAGTGGGGCGACTGTGCCCCTGATTTTCTGCAGTGGGGCGACTGCGCCCCTGATTTTCCGCAGAAGGGTGACTGCGCCCCTGATTTACTACAGAAGGGTGACTACGCCCCCTTGTCACCACGAAACAACACATTTTCAAAGGTAAAACTATCATTTTGGCTTTAGTTTTTGCTATTTTCAAGTATTAACCCCCTAACACTGTTCTTGCAAGGATATTGGTGTTTTTTGCTAACTTTTTGTAGCATATATTTTGTGAAGTTGATGAAGAAAGCGGGATAAAACATCTAACATTTGCTTGTAGGGCTATCCGTTCACTCAAACTTTTTAAAATATTCTTGTTGTTTGCCTTAATCTAAGAACATAGTTTAATTAGGAGGAGTAATATTCATTACTTGTTGTGTCTATCTTTTCTGTTACCCAAAGGGAGCATTAGCTTGTTTTTTCTTTCCCCTTGCACTTCGTGTGAGCCTGGTGAGTAGTTGGAAATAATTAGTTCTTTCTTTCTAGTGGGACTTGCTTGGGGATTTCATCACCCAAAGGGACGATTCCAACCACGTGTATCAGCGGGGTATATAAAGGGGGGAGAGCGAAATCTGTACCCCAATCTAGTCACGTTGTAATTGGTGGAGCGTCGAAGCTAGGGTGATACCTAGATAGACGTGAAGAGTTGGTTTGAGCCCTTCAGTATCTCGCTGGGTTCCCAATTCACACTTGTGATGGGCTGGTGTTCACGATTGTGCCTCACGTATCGAGAGTATATCAAGGACTCCCTAGACACCTTGTGCATCCTAGATTAAGACCTCTTTGGCCATACCCTTAACACTAATCATAGGATTGTGTTTGCTTGAGAGTGTTTTCTTGTGAGAAACCAGTGAAATTTTTGACAAATTAGCCTTATCATTGTCATTTTAAAGTCCTTGCCATAGTCATTTTCATCAAACCAAGTCTGGATTTTTTGTAGTGGGGCGATTACGCCCCTAATTTTCTGTAGAAGGGAAATTACGCCCTTGATTTTCCGCAGTGGGCGATTACGCCCCTAATTTTTCACAGAAGGGAAACTGCACCCTTGATTTTCCGCAGTGGGGTGATTACACCCCTAATTTTCTGCAGTGGGGTGATTACGCCCTTGATTTTTCACAGTGAGGTGATTACGCCCCTGATTTTCCATAGAAGGGTGACTGTGCCCCTGATTTATTGCAGAGGGGCGAATTTTTCCTCCTGAACACCCGAAATCACCCCATTTGGATCCGTTTAACCTCTAAACCATCATTTAATAATTCCCAACCATTATCTCATCATCCCAAGCCTCTGTTTTGTCACTCTAAGCCTCCAAAAACCTCCATTTGATCATTTTAAACCCCCATTTTTACCATTCCAAACCTTCACTTATCCATTCCAACATTTGTTTGACTAAGTAGTCTTTCATCCCTTTCAAATCCTCCTCTCACTCGTTTCGAGTAATATTTCATCCATTCCAAGCATCCATCTCCTCATTCTAAGAGTTGTTTATCCTTTCCAATCAATTGTTTACTCATTTTGAGTATTTATTCATCCATTTTTATCATCCATTCCTCCAATCAAATCATCATCCAGATCCCCTAAACTTTGTCTCGGATTATTATCCAGATTGACCTAAGTGTCTAATCTGATTGTCATCATCAACATCCGCTTAGGATTGTCATCTGTCCTAAGTCAATCATCATCGTCGGCCCAATCAATCTATTTTCAATCTCAAAGTGGATTTGGTGCCGCAATCATTCACTCATCCTTTAATCCGATCAATCAGTATCCTACGTCACCTAGGGTAATCTTTGAACAAGTTTTATAGTCCCTTTCTTCATCCTATTTGATCCCTCAGTCTATCTTATCAATCATTGATCGATCTTATCCAATCCAATCCAATCGCATTCCTATCCAATCACCTTCGACCCAATCAATCTACTTCCATCTTGATGTAGATTCGGTGTCACAATCATGCTTTGATAATCAAATCTGATCATCATAATCAATCCCATCACATCATCCAATCATCCTAATCTGAGCTTTAGTCCAATCCTGATCTGAGCTTGACCCAAATCCTTATTTGAGCTTTAGTCTGATCCCATCCAAAATCTTTTCATCCATCCTCTTTATCCTTTCACCATCATAAATCCTTATCCTCCATCAATAGTGGTCAGGGGAAACCCTAATTACATTGACAATGATAACGAAAGTCTTGTCGATCAAGAGGAATATGACATAGATTCCCTTGACACTATCATTGCTAGTAAGCTTTCTCCACCCACTTTCTAAAATCCAATCACCCTTTCAAGTTATCCTGTTATGTCTTCATCCATGCCTAATCATGTTGCTTATGCTACCTTTGGCAAGGGATATCCATCATATCCTTCATCTACATCATCCTCCTGTCCTAGTCTGCCATCACAATACCCCTATCCTAATTCCCCATCCACATCATCCTATCTCAATCCTTCATCCGCATATACCCACTACCCTAATATTCCATACCAATCTACTCACCCTAATCCTACATTCACACCTTCCTATCCTAATCCAACACCCGAACCAAACTATCTCAATCCACAACCTCAATCTTCCCATCCTAATCCACCATCCCAATATCCTTACTACAATCCACCACCTGCACCCTCATGCCCTAATTCACCATCCCAATACCCCTATCTTAACCCTTCATCTAATCTTAATCCCCCATCTATTCCTAGTCTTGCATCCAATCCCATTCCCCCATCTAATCCTAATCCACCAATCCCTAGTCCCAATCCCCTAGCAATCCATAATCCTTCATCCCCTCCTACCATGCCATCTCAGCCTAGAGTATTCAAGTTTTTCACTCCAAAAGTTCTCCAAGGACTTATAACAAAGAAGACATCTCCCACTCCACACCTTGAAGTTATGGAATCATGCCATCCCAACCCATAATCCACGGTCATTAGAGACGAGACCCTTATCCACCCAACACTTGTCATTGATGGTACCACCCCTAGCACCATTCAAACCATCAAAACCATCACATCCTCTGAATCCACTGGGGCCCCATCTCCTACCACCACACCCTCTAAATCTATTGAGCCCCCATCTCTTACCATCACATCCTCTGAATCCATTGAGCCCCCATCTCCTACCATCACATCCTCTGAATCCACTGGGGCCCCATCTCCTACCATCACACCCTCTAAATCTATTGATCCCCCATCTCTTACCATCACATCCTCTGAATCCATTGAGCCCCCATATCCTACCATCACATCCTCTGAATCCAATGAGCCCCCATCTCCTACCATCACATCCTCTAAATCCGTTGAACCCCCATCTCCTACCATCACATCCTCTAAATCCGTTGAACCCCCATCTCCAACCATCACATCCTCTGAATCCACTGAGCCCCCATCTCCTACCATCACATCTACCGAATCCATTGAACACCCACCTCCTACTCCAAGAGTCGTCAAGCCCCTCGACAAGACCCAAATCCAATCCACTAAAATCCATTTTGATGACTGCATCGAATCCTCCATCCTTCCATCTCCCCAACTTGAAGAACACTCTGTCATCCTGCCATCCACACAAGATGAGTCATGCCAAGAGTCTAATCCAAAGCATGCCAACATATCCCCTTCTCCAGATCAAGATCCTACCATCTCATCTAGTCCACCTCAAGATCATAGTCCCCCATCCATTCCATCCCATGATCCCCTTGTCATTCAAGCTTCCACCGCTCCATCTCCATCGCATGAGCCCACTACCACAACTCCATATCCTATCATATCCCATAATCCCTCTCCTGATATCACCCATCCAAATGTTGCTATCCCACCATCTCCTTCTCATGATCCCCCATCATCACCTAAAATTGCTATCCCCACACCACTTGCATATCCCCTTGGTACTCTCACATTCTTCCATGGTGGCCTCCTTCCAGAAGAAAAACACAGTGTATTTACCACCCCTCATCCTCCACCTAATAATGGACTCGCATCATGTTTTCAGAATAACACAAATCCTATCATAGAACGCATGCTCAAGAAAATGAACTATGAAGGAAAAGGTCTAGGCCTTCATGAGCAAGGTATTTTAGAGCCCATCCAAGTCAAAGAACAAGTTTGCATGCAAGGTCTTGGACCTATTTCCCAAGACTCACAATCTAAAGATGTTGATACAACCTCTAGACATCCTCAATGAGCCTTTTCCACAAGAAATGTCAGCTCTTCCCATCGCTCCACCAAATCATATGTTTCCATCCCTCCTCCTCTATCGTATTGCCTCAAAACAACCATCCATATTCCTCTTTCATCTGCTCCATCCATTTTGGGTCCTTACATCCCTCCATCCACCATCTCTCATCCTTCATCCACTCCATCCATCTTGGGTTCTTATGTCCCTCCACCCACTTTGTCTGCTTTGGGTCTGTATATCCCAAGATCACCCCCTCCATCTCATCCTTTCATCCATCCAACACCTATTCATGTCATCCATCAAAACATCCCTTTTGAAGTTCCCCTAATCAGGATCAACAAAGGCACATACCTACACATTCTCCATCTACATGTAATCCTCATAAATCTACCTCCATCACTCCACATCATCCATCTCCTAGCACCCATCCCATTGCTAGTAAAAGCACTTTGGATGCCAAAGCAAAAATTCCTAAATCTAAAGATCCACATGAACCTCAGGCTCCTCATGTCCCCTCTAAAAGACATGGTGAAGAGAAGAAAAATCTAAATCCAAATCAAATTTGTAGGCCACAGAGGCCCACCAAAGAAAAGATCAAAACCCTATGGATCCCAAAGAAAAAAGATGCAATGCCATCACATGAAAAATTTGTAAGAACATCCAAAGTCACTAATCCAAAAGCTAATCATATACCCCTTTCATCTCCTAAGTCTGTTTTGGGTCCCTATGTCCCGAAATTCACCATTCCATCTCCTCCATTATCCCCACATTCTATTATCTTTTCACATCCACCACCACATGTGCCAATGTTGGTCCTGAACACATCTCCCCATCACATATCCACCCCATCATTCCATCCATACCCTTTGCAGCATCCTAACCATTATCCCATGTATCTCCCCTCTCAAATCCCTCTAATTCATCCTCTTGCATAATCCATTTATCCTAATAAGGTTGAACATCCAACAGTCGGTTCGAACATGGGCTCTTAATACCTCATATAGAACTTGATGCTTGAGTCCTTCATCCATATCCTTATCATATCTTCCAAATTCCTTATCCATCCTATTATCATTTCATCCCCTACTGTCCAAAATCCAAAAGTCAAAATCAAAAAAAAATAAATCGACGTCAAAAATAAATAGTAAAGAAATAATTCATCAATTTGAAACTTGGAAAACAAGCACCTTGGATAAGTACCATGATGAAAACCGGCAAAGCAGGCTCATGTGTGCAAATCCCCATACGCAGGGGGCAACTTCCTGATATGCATTCCCTCCATCTGCTATGCTTCCAGCTATGCACCCGTAATCCCCTCCATCCCACCTATCTTCCACATGATCCTACCATCATATCCCATCCCTCCATCCTTCTTGTGATCTTGATCAAAACAATGGCACCTATCTGTGCATGCTTTGGACACCTCTTGGTATACATTCCTTTCATCTGTGCTCTATCGTATTCCTTGGTCACCCATCCTATCCTCTTCTAGTTATCTCCTTTATCTTCCCATCCACTCGTCTTCCATCCCTCATGCCTCATCACATATGACATATCTAGAGTGGGGGCATCTACTTCCTTTGTGATATAGTCCTTGGAGACATCATCTATCACAACATCCCTTCCATCTCCCCATCCTTATCTTTGTATCCATTTATCCTATCATCCCTTTCATCTCCCCATCCTTATCTTCGTATCCATCTATCCTAGCATCCCTTCCATCTCCCCATCCTTATCTTTGTATCCATCTATCCTAGCATCCCTTTCATCTCCCAATCCTTATATTCCTATCCCACCATCCCCCATCCTTTGTTACTAAAATGTCTGACTCCGGTGGCTCCGCCCCCCCTTCCGCCAGGCGTCCTCCGCCCCTCTCAGTGGCTCCGCCCCTCCCAAGGCATATCCACTTAGCCTAAGGCAGCTCTTTATATGGTGTGCCTCGGGAGCTCGCGTATCGCCCCATTAGGGGCATGTTCGCTGACCCGAGGCCGCTCCGCCCCTGGGGCATGTACCCTTCCGGGGCAGCTTTGCCTGACCGGGGTGGCTCTGGCCCCTTCGGTGCGTGTCTGCCTTATTTCGGGTGTATCGCCCACATTCTGAGGCATATCGCCAGCCGGGCGTATCTACTCTATGCATGGCGCGCCCTATTTTCCCCACCCCCCTAAAATCTCTCTCCCATCCCTCCTCCCTATATCTCTATCCATTCTTTCATCCCATCACATCCTCCAATCATTCTAGGCTTCAATTCAATCCTAATTCTGAGCACTCGTTCACTCGTTCTTAATACTCGTTCATCTATTTCGAATCTTCCTCTGCTCATTCTGAGAGTCATTCATCTATTCCGAGCACCTGTTTGCCCATCATCAACACTTTTTTGAAAATCATCGTTCCATCACCAAAATCACATAAGTGCCACTTAGAACATCATTAAAGCCCATATCTAGCATCAAATCATCCATCCCAATCACCTAGACTTCATTTTGAGAATTTTGATTTTTGTGTCGAAACTTGTGAAGGCCATAACTTTTGACTCGAGTGTCCGTTTGAGATAAAATTTTATGGGTGGTTGCGTTATGAGATGGCATGTGGATCCCCAACTGACTGGAAGTCCCATGGACCCCGTTTTTCCACATTTTCGGGGCCTCAAACTTTCATCTTGACCCTCAAAATCACAATTTAATATTTTTTTCCAACATTTTGAAAAATCATTTTTTTCCATAACTCAAAATGCATGTCTCAAATTTGGGATATTAGTTGGCAATTCATCCTATCTTTGTTTTGGGTATTTTTTGGGAAAAAATTGGACTCTCAAAAGTACGCCCGTAAGGTTTCCTAAAATGGCAAAATTTGACAATTTTTGAAAATTGTCAAATCTAGAAAAATCTGATTGTTAGCACCTTATGTTCTTTCAACCCCAAAACTTGGTGTAGAATCAATCCCATCATATCATCCTCCCAATTCATCTTTTTGGATAATTATCCCATCCCTGAGCTTTGTGTTGTCACCATCTTGCGCTCATATCCAACAGGTCTACCTTGTCCCATGATGTTGATCCAACCATTTTGTCCCCTTATCTAAGGTTATCTCATCCTATCATCATCCTTTATCCATCATTTATCTTTGGTCTTTGGTCAAAGTAGGTTGGCCCTACGCTTTCACATAGGCAAGGTCGATCACTTGATCTGCCCCCAGGGCTGCGCTATCATCTAGCCTCAGTCTTTCTGCTTTTTCCATCTGCTTCGCTATCATCTAGCATCAATCTTTCTACTTTTTCCATCCACTCCTCTATCGTCTAGCGTCAATATTTCTACTTTCTCCATCCACTCCTTTATCGTTTATCATTAGTCTTTGCTTTTTTCTCTCTGGTCCTTGTCATCTGTCATGGTCAGTCGACAGCCTTTTACCGAACTATGTGGGCTCTATGCTTTCACGTAGGCAAGGCTAGTCTTTAGGGTGTGTTAGTCTCATGTCTTGTGTCGTGTCATCAAGTTATGCCCTTATCTACCTAGTTCTTAACAAATGAGAACCACTTGTATCACGAGATTTAATCGATTTTGAATACCCTGCGTCATATCAATCTTTTAGTCTAGTAACCATCATTGGTCTCAACGGGATGCATCCTTCCTAATAGACCTCATCAATCCCATCCATCCCCTTGATCCTATGGCAACAGATATTTGAAATTGATTGTGATCTTTTGATACTTTTGGCTTTTTTTTTATCATTTGAGCTCCCTATCATCACTTGTCACGGTTGCCTTGATCCATCATATCATGGTGTGCTTTGACTAGTCCACATAGGGGCATATCTTGATCTTTTGTTTGTTTGTGTCTTCTTGGTTGTCCCACGTAGTACCCACCAAGATCTTTGTGGTCTTGTGTTATGTTGGGGCATCCTCATGTGCTTGTGGTTATTCCAATACCTGGCCCGACCAAAGTCATGGCGACTTTGGGGTGTTGGGATAGCCTTCTTGTTTGTTGTGTTTGTTTCATGCATTAGACACTAATATGCCTTGGTTCCACATACCCTGACACTTGGTGTCTTATGCTATAGAAAAATTCAGTTCTCTGAAGATGAAAAATTGCATTAGGATTGCATTTCATTTCTATCATCTTGCATGTAGCCCCCATCCTCTCATCTATCAAAATCCCCCCATCCATTCCTCCTTCATCCTCATCACACATCTCTACCCAATCCCCATCCATTCCATTTAGCCTGAATCATCTAATCGCATCCTTGGTCCCATCCCTAGCCTTGTTACATTCCTTAATCCAATCATCCTCATCATCATCCTCCCATTCTATTCTTCCATATCCCTTCGACATTGTTTGGGATGTATCCTTCCCTCGTCAACAACACTTTCATCATCATCATCGGGAGGTACCCTCCTTTAGTGGCATTTTGGGATGTATCCTTCCCTCATCAATACCACTCATTGGGATGTATCCTTCCCTATCCCAATTAACAACACTCCATCCATCCTCAACCCCTTTTGGCTTGTACCTTGACTAGGGAAACATCATCTTCATCCTTGCATCCATTTGTGCTTCCCAACCTCCTGTCACCTTTTCATCCTTTCATATCCATCCCTTTGCATCCTCTTCCTCATCTCCCATTTCATCATCTCATCCATTTCAATAGCACATCTGTGTTCTCTTGAACCCGCATGTCCTCTCAAGGGGGCATCCTCAATCCCTAACCTTCATCTTCACCCCCATCATCTTTCTTCCTAGTCATCCCTTTGATGACTAGGGCATCTTTTCCAATCTAACCATCTCCTTCTGGGTTCTATATTTTAATATTCTTTGAAATGATGCTACTTCGTAACACCATCTCAAAGAGTGGCAAAATGTAGACATCCAAATTTGGACACTTAATTTATCCAAATTTATCACTTTTCATCTAAACATCCTCTTATCCAAGTTAATTAAGTAATATTACTATTAATTAATTAATATCCTTAATTCTTCCAAAGCCCTAAGGTATTTAATTAATAATTAAATACCTTACTCTCCTTAATCCTCTTTTCATCAAATGAATTAAATAAATATTACATTTATTTAATTCCTCACATGTCTTTTTCATTTAATCCTAATCCATCTCTTAATCTCTTCATTAAGGATGTGCACATGCCTAATCCTTGATTAGAGTATGTCACATCGTCCAACTTTTGCAAGTTGGCTTTTAATCCTCATTAACCCCTAATTATCCTCTAATTATTGATTAGTCAAACCTAATTAGTACCTTGGTCAACTCTCCCCATCCCTCGAAGAATTTTTAATTCCTTTTTATTCACCCTAGGCTCCTCTCTTCCCCATGTGAATTTTTAATTCACATTTTATTCCTTCTAGAATCCCCTTTTCCCATGCATCTTCTAGAACCTTTGACTTGTCACATCAAGTCACATGTGACAAACTCCCACCTTTTTGGAGACCCTCTCTTATCCACTAGATTCTCTCAAGCATGTGAATTTTTAATTCACATTTATTCCTCCAAGGAATCTTCTCATCTCCCAATGTACTTCCAAAGTACATGTCCTTCCTCCACATCATGTACTCTCCTTCCACATCACCTACACATCATCCTACCTTTATCGACTTCACATTCCACATGTCAAAATGTGAGGGCTTGTGAGTTCTCAACTCACCTTGGCCCTTCATCTTGACCTTGTTGGATAATCTCAACCATTTAATTCTCTAGAGAATTCAAATTCTCCTATAAATACCCCCTCCTCTAAGGCAAAAAAAAAGAACACTTAGCCATTTTTGCAACTAAATGCTGCCATTTTTGCAACTAAATGCTGCCATTTTATGCACTCATCTAGTCTTCAATTTCACCCATTTTCATTTGCATCCAAGCATATAGTTAAGCTTTGCATTTATCCATATCAAAAGCCATCAAGGAGCATACAAATCAATCCAAATCAATGGCCAACCAAGGATTTTAGCTACGAAAAGGGAGGTATATCAATTTGTCTTCATTTAACACTTTCCTCTTTGCATTTACAAATTCCTTAGGCTTATCTTGAGGTGTTTCCTTATGTTTTCCATTGCATTTTAATTTCTTAGAAAGGGTTAGACATTTTGGTATCACAGGAGGATACAAGGATAGGGTGCTTTGTGATATTCTACCAATGCAATGTTGCCATTTGTTGCTCGAAAGGCATGGCAATTTGATAAACGTGTTGTGTATGATGGATGGGCTAATACATACCATATTATGCATGAAGGGAACTCATTCACTTTGTTACCATTGTAAGAAGAAGATAGGGAGCAAACAAAGACAACCAAGGTAATCATGATGGGTAGAAAAGAGTATGTGCAGATTGGAGAAGTCAAGAATGATCAGTTGGCAGCCATGAAAAAGGTTGTAGACAATATGATAGAGGTATTCAAGGTTGATGCATAGTTGGAAGGGAAGAATAATGACAAGAAGGTGTTAGAGACTAACTTAAAGAAGGTTAGATGTTCAATTTGCTTGTAAAGACTCCAAACAGTTTGGAGAAATGTGTTAATATAGTAGTTGGGACAATTGGGTAGGTGTATTCCATCAATACAGAGGTCAAAACCTCTGCTAAAATAAAAGCACTTGGGTTTGAAAATCTAAAAGGAGATGCAAAGGTAAAGGGTGGAGTGAAGAGGGGTAATTGGTCAAAGCATTTGAATAAGTTCAAGTATGTAGGGATGGTGAAGGACAATGTTCAAGAACCAAAAGGTAAAGGTTTTTTTGTAGGTATGGCATCAATTTCAGTTGTGGATAGTGGTGGAAATCTTGAAGTAGATCTGTTTAGAGAGATAAAGCATTGGCGAAGTGAACACAAGTTCAACAAAGCAAGAAATGAAGCAATGATCGGGTATTTGGTTCCATGGAGGAGATTTTTTTATCAAGGAGAATTTTCAAGTAAAATTCATGCTAAGAAAGAACTAGGTTTGAGTCAATTTGGTCCTCATGGGACATGAGGTTTCTTTTAGTGGGGGTGTATGGTGTAGGTGCACGAAGTCCTAATCATTACGTTAGAAGGTTCATAGTTTGATTTTGATGAAATTGGGTCATTACAGTGTAATAAGGCCATGTCAAGGCCATTTTAGTGTTTTAGGAGTTATGTTTGAGTCATTTGTGTGTTTAGAGGGTCTATAGTGCAATAAAGAGTCAAAAGTGAAAAGTTGTCAAATTTGTAAGTTGCAAAATTGCAACAAATTTGAAAGGCAATAGTTAGTTTTTGAAAAGTTGTTTTTTTGGGAGGTTGAAGTCAGTTGAGGAATGATAGTTGGTGTCTTTATGTTTAAAAATACCTCATATGTTCAAGTTTGAGGTTGGAGAAACTAAGTTTGAAAGAAAAATAATAAAATCATATTGTTTCCATGCTATTTTCTTTGTTTTTCCAGAATTCTTGAAGTTTCTTGGTACTATATGGTTTCGTATAGTGCATGGTTGTGCTTTATTTTTTATGGAAACTAGTGGGAAGTAGAGTTAGCTGCATATTGGAATTGGTTTGAAGCAATTTCATTTGGTATTGTGGATTTTAGAAGCAAAACATTGTTGGTCGGTCTGAATACCCTGTTCAAGGGTTTTGAGTGCAATTAAAATGGTGTTTTAATCATTCCACCAATTGTATGCATCTGTAAATCGGTGGATAGGATTAGTTAGGGTTAATAAACATTTTTACATTGTTTCATGTGTAGGGGAGGTTTGGATTATGACTTTTGGTGATGCTCTAGATGGCACTTTGGGTGTTTTTTGCATGAAAAGTGAGGTTAGAGTGGGAAATATCTAAGGGAAGTCACTTCTTATGTTATTTTGAGTTTTTTCAGGGTTTATTAAAGGTTTTGGATTCATTAGATTGGCTTGGTGAAGTCTGAAAGTAGGGTTTTCAATAAACCCTTGCCTAATTTGAGCAATTTGAGGGTTTTGTGGAATAGGGTCTTAGAGGGCGAGTTCCTCAAGATAAATGGGAAAATTTGATGTTTTTTCATCTATTCAGTGTTGTTCCATCAACTTTTAGGGTCTATGAAGTGTTTCAAGGAGGGTTTCTTTGGAAATTAGGCCTATTTGGCTAGGTTGAGTAGCGTAGTTTGCATGATTTGCGGAAGTTGTTCCAAAGGAGTCATATGTGGGGTTGATGTATGTTGTGGATGGATTTAATGTGTGTCTAGAATGATGATTAGTTATGTGGGTTATTAAAGAAATCTTAGAGTTAAGTGGGGAAAACTAGGTCTACTAACCGACAAAGGTGTTTAGGTGAGAAAGTGGAAAATAAGCCAAGATAGGGTTTGCGAATAGAAAGTTAATTTGGAATCATTTGAATTGAGAAAGTGAGGGGTTTTCAAACCTGGGTTTCTATAACAACAACCACTAAAGGACCAATCATTTCACCAACCATCAATGCAACACATAAGAATATCAAGTGATGGTATGTGTGAATTGGTTGATGGGAATTTATAATTCAAAGTGATGCAAGCCAGTCATAAATGTGAATTAAATTAATATCTTATGAAGCTTAGAATAATGAACCCATGTCTATCAAAAAATTTATAAATTCAACTAGCGTCACCTTTCTTCCTTAATCAATTGCATCCAATATGGCGAGCTCTCAGAGTGATAAAAATTCTGCTAATGACTACATTGTCCTGGAGGAAATCGAGTGTAGTCCACTATTTAGGCACACTTCAGACCAGCTAAAAGAAGTCATTGTATAGTGTAGAGTGAGGTGGAGGAAGAAGTACTCAGAAGCATCCTTGGTGAGGCATTTTTGAGCCAAGCCCATGTGCATAACACAACTATGTTGGAGCGCTTCATCTATACGATCATCAAGACTTTTGGCCATCGGGACTAGAGTGTGAGAGCACTGGAGTGCCTAGTGAAGCCCAAATTCTATCATCACGTAAAGGTGACAATTAATAGGCTCAACTATTATCCCCAAATTGGATTAATAGCTGATGTTATCTACATTGCGTCTGCTATTCAAGATGAGACTATGGAGGAGGCCATGGCTCTGTTGCGCACGAGAGTGGTGAGGAATGATATGGGACTATTCATGCAATTCCTCCAGTCACATGAAAATCTATTGTTACCAGCTCAAATCAAACATCTGTAGATTGTCACTGAGGCTGTCCATGTCCCGATGCTTGCTTTGTACACCTGAAATGAAATGACTCTTTCTTTTGGCTCTTTTTGAGTCTATCATTTGAATTTTTTAATCGAACCAAGTGGTTTTTGGCTATTCTAGTACAATGTAAAAATATTTACATATATAAATAAAATATCTCTTTTTGATGCTACTTGTGTTTTTTTACATGCATGGCTTCATTTGTTTCATGTTCATATCTTTCTTGGAAAATGTTGGCTTCCCTTTTGTATAATGCATTAGTTAAGTAATCAAACTGGTTATAATTGGGTTAACCACTAAAAATATTCTTGGGAAAAAAATTGGTGGTTCACAAAACTTAATAAAACCCTGCCCATGTTCAATATAACCTAAAG
>VDFB02076793.1:108133-130017 GCA_007258455.2 Sequoia sempervirens | reverse complement strand
TAGCCCAACATGCCACCCTCTTATGTTTTAGGAGGGATAGGAAATTGAGCAACTTGATCAAATCAATGATAAACATATTATTGATGCATTAAATCAATATGGAAACACACCAGTTGATCAACTTTCATTATCAGATTCAAAAGATGCAACAAATAATGTGAACTATCAAGCGAGTTACCCTTCATCTTTTCACAATGAATCAATCAATAGGTTGCCTCATGTCAAAAGGGGCAGTATTTTTCTGGATATGTCTTTCAATCTTCTTAAGTGGATCCAAGATCCATTTTATTAAAGAAGCAAATTATTTTTGTGAGAATTGAAGCACAGATGGATCAATTTTAATTATAGATGCATCGAGTTCAATTATGATTTCATCATAAATAATGGAGGAGCTATCAAGTTCTTTCTAAAAGCATCATGAGTTACATGTTGCAACATAAGGTCAACAATTGAATGCAAGGCCAAAACCATCATGCCAGTATGTTGTTTCAAAGAGAAATGCATAAGAAGGAAGGAACATCATAGTTATGAAGGATTCCTAAGGGACAATGCATTAGGTAACAACAATTAGCAAAGGAGTGAGCATTTGAAAGAATTGAAAGGATTTATCAACATAATAAGTGACGAGAAACCTAGAAGGTAGAGGACAATTCCTAAAGATAAAGTTTTGTGAAGGGTAGTTATCTTAAACTAAAAAAGACTATGAGAGAAAGCTCATAGACATGGATGAAGACTATATGCAAAAGCACATTTCAAATGGTGTGATAGTCCTATCATGAAGGACAGTTAGTGCAAACCTAAACTAAAAGAGATATAGTTGACAATAAGGTACATGATAATCTTATATGGTGTTGAAAGGTGGAAGAGTATGGTGGCATGTTCTAATCATAGGAGGTTATGTATAATAGTGGAAAGGAGCTTAGTATGAATGACATTCTATAAATTACAAAGTTTTAAGGCCAGTCATATGTGGTGTGTAATGTTTCACTCATCACTCCCAAAAGATTTCTTTCATGGAAAGAAATGAATGAAGAAAACAACCTATGGATGTTGGGCCCACTTAACTTGTGCAACATGGATCCCAGAGACTTGCCTTAGCTACATCAATGGATGATTATCAAGGGGAACCTGGCCATGGGGATCTGATATGGGAAAAAATTACTAGACATTACATGTGGCTTGTTTTTGTCATGGATGAACTACGTGCAAATACTTGTGATGGATTAGAACCAGCCACAAGAGAGGGTTCTATTCCATTGCAGCTTTTTGGAAGATATGACTATGCAATGATCAATTCTAAGCAGATTATGCCATTTTCTAGAGGTTTCCAATGCAACTTACAATCTAAGAGCACGAACTTAGTCTTTTTGTGAGCATTAAGAGAAGCATGGAGGTATCTTAAGGAGCTAAAGCTTTCAGAAACAATGTCAAAATTACAAACAGAAGTTGTAAATTTTGGTAGTGAGAGAGAAAATGAAAGAAATTATGAACAAAGTGATGGTGATGAAGATTGCATGGGGGATGAAAGGAGTGACAAAATCAAGAAAAGTGCCTAGTGCCTTTTTTTATTTCCCTATTGTTACTGGTAGTGTTCATGTTTTAAGTGTAGGGAAAATTGTAAAAGATTTAGAAAATTTTCATGATGAGCATCATATATGGAATGAGGGATACACTATTATATGGAAATTCACTTCTATAAAAGGTCCAGGTAGGTATGTAGAGTGCACAATGGAAGTTTTGAGAAATCCTTTGCAAAGTAATATGCCACTCTTTCATATCACACTAGAAGATGGAGAAGAAATTGATGGATCCACTCCAACTCAATGTTGGAAGAAGATATATGCAAGATTAGAGAAGTCAAAATAAAAAAAATAGTAATGGTTTGAAAGCTCATCTGGAGAAAAGAAAGACATATAATTCTGGTTCATACATGTTTGTATTTTCAAATAAATGCATAGATAGTCTTATCCAAGCTTTACCACATGCCCGGGCATGCTCAAAGTACATGGATTGGGATGACAAGCTTGCAGTGCAAAACTGTGATGAGGTATTTCCTGCAGGCTATAGGCCTATTAATGTTCAATGGAAAGACCTTGATTGGTGCAGTGTATGCCACATGGAAGAGGAATATGTGAACAATATGTTCCTTTAGTGTGACAAGTGTAGAAGGATGGTCCATGCAAATTATTAAGGTGAGCTCCCCTAAACTAGGGAAAATAGTCCATATCTCTGCAACAACTAGAGTAGTTGGTTAGCTTGTTGGTCAATTTTCCAAGTTGCATTGTTGTTATATTGTTGGGAGTGCTAGAAGCAAAGAAAAGGTAGAATTACTGAAAAACAAGCTAGTTTTTTATGATGCGTTCAATTACAAGGAGGAACCAGACTTAAATGTTGCTCTTAAGAGGTACCTTCCAAATGGTATCAATATCTATTTTAAGAATGTGGATGGTGATATTCTTGAAGCGGTTCTTGAAAACATGAACTTTGGCCATATTGTTGTTTGTGGGATGATCTCACAATACAAAATAGAGGAGGATTTTAAGAGGAAAAGGTGGTGTTCATACAAGAATGCAAAATATGTGTAGAGTCTTTGACTCATGCTCGTACTATGGAATGACATCGAATCATTTTTTGCAAACCATTTTTATTCATAGGGAAACATGGTCTTGTGGAATAGTCAACATATATAGCTCTTGTTTTAACTAACCACCTCTTAGGAAATATCATTGATATTATAATATTGCACAATCATATCATGGTAAAGGTGATTGTGACAATGTTGGCTGCCATTACATGGCATAAAAAAAGAAGGATACTCATGCTTTTAAAATCAACAGAAAAGGAAGCAAGGAGAAGAAAGGATAGAGCACAATTTTCACCCAAGAACTTGCAAACCCAAAAATTGACAAATGGTCAAGCCAAATCTAAATGTTTATCATCATTTCCAAAAAAATCAAAATTCAAAAGATCATGCTACAGAAAAGGCTCCATTTCTAGATTTTGATTCACAGAAATTTCAAGAATGAAGCTCTAAAATCATTTTAAAACACAGATAGTGAGGAGGAAAACTTACCTAGCACAGCCTCAACTCAGCATGAAGCTTCAGAAAACTCCATGAAACCTCCATTAAGCTTTAGAAACCCTAAGCACCATGGTGGCACAATAGAAAAGGTGTAAAGGACAGATGAAAAGTGACATGAATGATGCAAATAATCTTTTAGGGTTTTCACATTTACCCTAAATTTTAATCGAGTGGAGCTAAAGGCATTGTTGCCTTTATTTTTTTTAAATTATTTTCAAACTAATGTCATGATGTTATATGCCTTATTCCTTCGTTACCTTTTCATTTGTTTTTGCAAAGTCTAAACCCTTTAGGACTTGCTTTTTATGTCTTGATTCTTTTTCAAAAAATGGTTGAATCATGGCCTTTATTTTTGCAATGAGAAGCAAATTTCAAATGTAAAAGAACATTTATTAAAGTGATGATTTATAAATCAATTTAAATGTTTTATTTATTTCAAAATAATGTAGGTACTTTCAAGAATGGTCAAAGAGGATATGTTTGATCCCTTTTCTTTTTGCATTTTCTTACAAATGTAAAAAATCTAGTTAAATGGTGTAATTATAAGCCATTTAATTAAATGTTATTTAAAATGAAATTTTGGAGAGGCATGTGTTGATATGTGTAAGTCAAGGGGGTTTAGTTGAAGATTCATGTCTTCCAAACATAATGGAACAAGTTGAAGACATGTTTGCACACCAAAAGTGTGACTCAAATATTTTGGAGGCATGAGGAGAGTTTAGAGATGCTTGACCAACATGTAGAAAGCATGAGGGATGTCTTTGACTATTTTTGGATGGAAAAGACTATTTGGAGGCAGTTTTGTCACATTTTTAGTGTGAATATGGTTCAAGATTTACTTTTCTGCATTTTGGAGGAATTTTGTAGGAGTTTTGGAAGGTTCTTTTCTAGCCTTTATGCTGCATCCGACCAAGGTTTTTCTAGGACATGTGTGGGAAGTTGGTTTCAAAAATTGCTTAAGTATCTTCAAACTTAAGTTTTAGGGAGTTCTTTCTTTCTTTTTGTAGGAATTGTAGCTCATCTTGGAGCTTTTTTCAAGTAGAAGACTACATTATGACTCAGTATCAAACATATACAACAGTATGTAACACCATTTTTATTAATGAAATTCAGTGTTTTACCTTCTTAGAAGCTACTTTATTGAGTGTAGTGTGGTGATTGATGATGTTCTTGTGAGTTTTGGTAACTCCTTCAATGTTTGTCTCATTTTAGCACCTTTAGGTAGAATAAATATATATTTATGTAGGTCATAAGCTCTACACTGGTTCAATAGTTATTTTATTTGTGGAAAACTTTTCCCTTCAAAGTGACAAGTGAAACAAGCCTCCTTACAAAACACTTATGCATTGATATGTTAAAATTTCTAAGTTGTGTTAAGTTAAGTTGAGCTTTTGATAAGATCATGTGTTAAAACAACTGTAATGGGTCTGAGAAATAAAATTAGGTGCATCACCATAGGGGTTTATTTTTCTTTTCATGTTTTTTTCTCCTCTTTTCCCAGCAAGGAATAGTTTAGGTGACACCATTTACGCGAGCCAACCCATAATATAGAGGTTTAATTTCATGATAGGATACCCACAGCCTGAAAGTAGTCCCATGTTAATCCAAATTTGTTGAGTTCTTTCACAACTTGGTAGAGGGGTGCAAATTTGGATCTCTAACAGTAACATAATACTGAGAGCCATCGAGAGAAGATACCTGAGCCAATACTCATACATCTATATGCACAAGCTCCAACTTTTCATCTTTCTTTTGCTTCCCATCCTTGAGAAAAATAACTCTCTTTTGTTTTCCATACACACAACTTTCACATAAATCTATATTAATGCATTTCAGGCCTGGTAAAACTTTCTTAGAATGAAGTACCTTCATACATTTTTCATTCATATTCCCTAGTCTATTATGCCATAGTGTTGTCTCAGAACCTGCAACAACTATTTTAGTCTATTCTTGTGAACCCGCAACAACTGTTCCTAAACCTGTTTGGGTTTTCTATGCAACAACTGAAGTAGAAGGAACAGTATGACCTATACAAAGATATAAGGTGCCTACTTTCACACCTTTTGCTACTACTAAGGAACCTTTTGAAACCTTCCTCTTTTTATCAATAAAAGGGTATGTGCAAGATCATGATAGGCCAAAAAGTGGCGATATGATGGGTATGTGTAGGGTATGTGGCTGACAACTTTTTTTTACCCAAAATTGATGAAATGAAAGGGGTTTCTAAAGGAGATTCTCAGCTTTCCACCAATATAAATTATGCTTTACTTTGAATTTAATAAGTAATTATTATTCATTTTCTATTCAAATTACAACAAAAGTCCTAATTGATAGAGTGATTGAAAAAACATCTATAGTTTTCAAATGGTACATCACATTTTTTTTTGAATCTGAAACATGTGTCCTAATACTTTGCATACTATAGGATTAAAAATTTTGAATTTCATGAATTTTTGAGGCTAAGGATTAAGGTGGTTAGACATCACGAGTTTTATATTTTTTAAAATTTAATAAAAATTAATAATTAATTATTTACTTGGAAAAAATTACAAAAAATATGCATCACATTGAGACATGAGTCCTCTACTTATATCTAAAATCTTAAAAAATATTATCATTTTATTGTGAGATTTAGGATGTTGACGAGAAGCCTACTTATTTTTCCCTAAATTTTAAGTACTCTTGCGTGAAATTTCAAATTTTCACCAAATAGATTTAAAATAAATAAGAAATAAACCACAGTGGTTTAGAAACTACATTCAATTTGCCTAAATTCTGTTTTACATATTTTTGAAATGTTTTAGATAGTTTATTCAAATTTTTGTCGAATTTGGCTAACTTTCGATTTTTGAATTTTTCGCCACTTAAGGGCCTGGTTTTTCCATGACGATCATGCACATATGCAAAAGTAATTGTGCAGCCTTCGTCACCTAGCTGCCTTGCTGATATTGAATTTCTACCCAGCCTTCGAATGTGCCTTACCTCTTGTAATAGCCAATGATTCCCATTCTACAAATTAATCTTAATTCTTCCCTTTCTAACAATCTGACAGGGTTCGTTATCTCCCAAATAAACTAGCCCAAAATCCCCTTAAACATAATCAAGAAAATAAATTTTATGGGGCATAGCATGAAATGAGGCCCCTGAATCTAAAACCCATGAATCATTAGAATTATCAAGGGAAAGCATCAAAGTATCCTCATCAAATTTGTTACTTATCACATTTGCCTCTTTACTTCCTTCCTTTTTGTCTCCTTTATTTTTTCGAGACCAACAATCTTTCTTTAAATGACCCGACTTACCACAATACCAACAATCCTTCTTGTCTCTAGATTGGGACCTTTTTTCCTTTAATTTTTCTCGTGACTTCCCATGACTTACATAATTATTTTTTCTCTCCTTTTTTTTTACCCCTTCTTTCTACATTCAAAACATTGCCTAATGTGGATGTTCCACCTGAGCTTTTTCTACGAATTTTCTCACTCAAAATAACACCAACAACATCATCAAATTTCAATGTATTCAAACCCGAAATAGAATTTCTAACAACTATTACCAAGCTATTCCATCTTTCAGGCAAAGAACACAGAATGAAAAGATCCCTAACTTCTTCATCAAAGTTTACATTTACAAAATTTAATTGACTAGTTACTGTATTAAACTCATTTAAATGATCAACAACTGACCTAGCTTCTACCATTTTCATATTAAATAAATGCTTCATAAGAAATACCTTATTCCAAGTGGAAGGATTTTCATATAACTTATCCATGGTTTCCATCAACTCTTGAGTTATCTTTGCTCTTGTAATATTGAACACCACTAATTGTGCTGGGAATAAGCGAATGGCTCCCAGTTCCTTTCTGTCCAAAAGATTACATTCTTCATCACTCATTGTTGTCGGTTTCTTGGCTATTCCTTCCAAAAACCTCCATAAATATTTTTGATAGAGATAATCCTCCATTTGCATCCTCCATAACTGATAGTTCTGCCCAATGAATTTATCTACCTTCAATTTACCCTCGTCTACCATTACTCCCACTTAACCGTGAGACTTCCACTCAACTGTCAGACTTTCCTACAGATGATAATCGAACACAACCCACTCTGATACCACTTGTTAGGAGTTGTATGCAAAAAATATCAATTAAATGCAAATAAAAATTAAACAGAGGAATGAAAAACATAGAACTAATAACAAGAGACAATATTTAACGTGGTTCACCCAAACTCAAGCTACATCCACCAAAAGAGAGTCCAATATTATTATCCAGTAAATTGAACCAATTACAACAAATAATCCTTGCAACTCAATAAAGTTGCAAATGTTATAATACAATATCAATGGAAACCCTAACCCTTATCCTTTTATCAAGAATTATGTCGGTAACAAAAAAGGGTTTTTTATGTCAACTAATAGAAAAATTAACTCATGATGCCTTTATAAAATAATAAAAATCATGAGAGGTTTTATGGGTGCTACCCCTTTACCCTATCTTGGGGGAGCTACCCCCAAACCCCCGTTAAATAATTTGGGGGGAAACCGTGCTAATAAAAGTGGGAAAAATTTAATCTCCAAGTCTGATTAGGCTCCATATAACAACACTGTGGGGTTGTTCTATTTTTTTGGGTCATCAATACCTTCACTAATTATTGATATATAAACAAAGATCTTCTTTCCATGGTCATCAAGAAAAATTATCTTAGTTTTCAATATAGCACTGTCTAATGTTCTTCTTTTATTTTTTTGATATAGATGTAGATATAAACATAATTGAATGTATTGAATGGGGTGCATCTATGAACTTCAAGATATAATAGTATGGATATGATGAAATAAACCAACAATTAATTCACCATAACTTCATCACAATGAATAACCAACTAATATTAAACCCAATTTGTTGTCATGTCTAACTCCATCAAAGTAAAAATTTTAAAATGATCATTAGTACCTTCACTAATTATTGATATATGAACAACGATCGTCTTTCCATAGTCATTAAGCAAAATTATTTCTTAATTTTCAATACAACATGGTCTAATGTTCTTTATTTATTTGATATAGATGTACATATAGATATGCACAACAACTTGCATGAAATCCCACACACCATAGTTTCATCATTTTATAAGGGGATACCCTCATACATGGGATGTGGCAATATAAAATATAGAGATCCCATGCCTTATTTAGTATGAATGTTTTGTTTTCCTTTCTAAATAATGTTTCCTTTAATATATAATTCTCATTAACATGAATTCCACTCATGGTTCATATGATACTTAATTAGCATAACAAGATACTGAGAGTCAAAGATTTAATCATGGAATTTGAGAATAAAGACCATAAGGTTCAATCAAGATGATATTATTAGTTTTACTTATAATAATATTTTAACAATTCAATTATTCCATAATAGAATGACTCAAAGGTACATACTTATTTCTCTTATTGATTGATATGTTGCATTCTGGTTTTCTAGATCTTGCATTTAATCCTTGTTGAAGTAATAAAATAGTTTATTCTATTTTCCATACGACATTGTCGATTGTTGTTTTGTGGCCTCAAATAAATTATTTGATTTATGGATTCTATGTAGTGCTCATGGTTGCAAAGTAATAAAATAGTTCATGTTATTTTTTATAAGGAATTGTTGGTTATTTTTGTGTGGCTTGAAGGAGTGTTCTTATTTTTCTAGGCCTTAATAAGGATTTCTTAGAATGATAGGTTGTATATTAAGTGTTAGATGAAACATTGGTCTCACTATTGATTATAGTGGCAGACCAACATATAATTTTCCACCAACATAATCAATGGTGATATCAATGTTTTCTATTACACTTAATATAGAGGTTGTTGTGCATATGAATGTTGTCTACATATAATTTCATAGACATACATATATGTACATAGGGAAAATAAAATGAAACCTAACAAAATAAAGCCTACTCTCTATCCTACCATATTGGGTCATGGAGCCTCATAGGTTGTCACTAAACCCTCGAGCAAGAACATACATTGCCTCCTACTATGATCAATGGTGAAACCAGTGTTTCTTATTCCACTTAATATAGAGCCTATCATTCTACATTATGCGATTGTAGCAATATTAAAGATAGACATATGCAACATAACTTTATGAACTCACATGTAGCAACAATATACTCTACACTCATCCAACACAAGAAGATTAAAACCACAGAAACCAAATGACAAAACTATGCAACCTCCTATTTTGTGGTTTTCCCTTATTGTGTTCTCTTCGGCTGAAATTTTCATCAACATTCCTACTTCACCACCCTCTTTACTATTTTGAATTTTTCCCCAAAGCTTTGATTTTCAATGCAGGCAACAATTGAAAAAACTAGGCCTTGGAAGGTAGAATGCATTGAAAATCTCTTTGAGGTTATTCTAGAAAAGAGTTCCTTAGTATAATGTTCAATCTTCAATCAATTATTTTGCATGAATTCCATATTTTTAATCAGCTACTCTAAAGAAAATTGCTTTTAGACAATGCATGTCTACACATTATTGATGAGGGTCATTAAACTTGAAGTAGCAGATCAAAGATATGGAATTTATGCAAAAGGGATAATTCAAAACTGGCCATTATACTCTATAGAATTTCTTCCTTAAATAACTTCAAAAATATTTTCAACAAATTGTATGTGGCAACCAATGTTTCTTATTATGCTTAATATAAAGCCTATTATTGTAAGAATTCCTTTTGAGGATGAACCAAATAAAAATTATCTTACCAAAACAATAAACAGGGGGAGGAGTATATATGAATGTTGTCTACATCTAATTTCACATACATACATATCTGCACACAGGAAAATAAAAATGAGACACAAAACAAACACATACTTTTGTGTGTATATATTTCAGCCTCTCGATTAGGAAAAAAGGTAGTGGATTTTTTAATTTTTAATATTAAATGTGCTTGGCATGTCGATAGGGAATGCCAACAAAATTAAATGCCAGTTGGCATCAACATTAATTGTTGTATGGTTTCTTTCTACTGGTGATGGTTGCAAAGTAATAAAATAGTCCATGTTCTTCTCGATAAGGCATTGTTGGTTGTTTTTGTGTGTCCTGCAGTGACAGTATGCACTATTTTTCATAGGGCATTGGTGATTGTTGACCTGTGGCTTTAGCAATACATGTGTAAAATGCATATACACACATACACACCCACACATACATATAAACATTCAAAATAGCTAACAAAATTTTTGGAGATATAAGAGTATGTGGCAATTGAAATAGAAATGAAGCAAATAACTATGTTGATATTGAAAACTAGACATATCTATATATAGATAAACTCATGACCTCAAAGATACATGTAGAAAATGCATATATAGACATACACACTCACACATGCAAATGCATTACAAACACATATATCTACACACATTTGTATCAAGATATTGTATGCACTTATAACATTCAATTGCATGCATATATGTTTATGTATATGCATATGTAGATGTATACATGCATACAACCATGTCCACAAGTATATATATGAATAGCTACAAATACAAAGGGTTTTTTCAATATGCACCTCTTCCTACTTGCTTCAAATGTACCTCTACCCACTTGCTTTCTCTCTACTCCCTTCTTTCTTGAACGTTTGTAAAAAATGGGAAAAAATTTATCACAACTGGCACTTTTGTATTGCTTTTGCAACTATTTCCCCATGCAGAAAAACATGAAAAAAAACCCCCTACCACCTTGATAGCAGCTCGACAACGGATGATCGAACTTGCACCTTCACAAAAGCTTTCCCTCCATGCTCATAGCGCTAATAGCATGTAAAGCCACAAAACAACACCCAACAATGCCTTATCAAAAATTGTGTAGACATTTGATTGTAGTGACGTATTTCCCCTATGTGTAGGAATGTATATATGTCATAGTAGATGCAAAGATCATTGATACGTATTGATCCCTATGTTTATTCTATTGATACATCCTTGGAATGATAAGTTGTATTTTAAGTGTTATATGGAACATTGATGCCACCATTGATCGCAGTGATGGACAATGTACATGTTCTTGGTTGGTTTTTTTGCAAGTACATAGTCTATTTTTGAAATGCTCTACAAAGGGTTTTCCAAATGTTCCTCTTCCCACTTGCTTTCTTTCACCTACCTTCTTTATCTAGCCACTATAAACATAAAAATAAATGTTTTAGAGGAAAAAACCAAAAAAATAGAGGGATTCCCAGTAACAAACCCATGTAAAAAAAACACAAAATGGGCTGCATGTTGCATATGAATATTGTTTGTATATAATAATATTTTCTACATTGAATTTCACATACGTAGATTTCTACACATAGGGAAAATAAAATGAGTGGCAAAAATAGTCAACAATGCCTTATGGATAACAACATAAACTCTATAACATTTACTATTTTATTACATATTGAAAATGAAACAATATAGCCAAAGCTAGAGAACAACAGTTAACAATACCTTATGGAAAACAACATAGGCTATTTTATTGTATTGCAACCATCGCCACAAAACGAAAGCCATACATGAAACAATATTAAATTTTCCTATGTATAGATATGTATGTATGTCAAAGTAGATGTAAACAACATACATACATACTCTTCCTGATGTTTATTCTTTTTGGAAAATAGTTATTTGTTTGAGCCTCAATGGTACATTCTTGGAATGATAAATTGTATATTAAGTGTTATATGGAACATTGAAGCCTTATTTTATTTTATTTTTTCCTTGTATCATTAATGTCTCTACAAAAAATTTGAAACATAAAAAATTTGAAACAAAAAATTTCAAATGATAAACTATATATTAAGTGTTATATGAATCATTGAACCATTTTTTTATTATTCCTTTTCCCTCATATTGTTAATGTGTCTACAAAAAAATTGAGACATAATGTTGGGTATGTGCAGGATCATGATGGGCCAAAAAGTGGTGATATGGTGGGCATGTGTAGGGAATGTGGCTGACGACTTCTTTTTACCCAAAATTGATGAAATGAGAAGGGTTTTCAAGGAGATTCTTAGCTTTCCACCAATATAAATTATGCTTTACTTTGAATTTAATAAATAATTATTATTCATTTTCTATTTGAATTATGACTAAAGTCCTAATTGATAGGTTGATTGAAAAATATCTATAGCTTTCAAATGGTATCACATTTTTTGAATCTGAAACATGTATCACATTATATGCTTTGCATACTATAGGATTAAAAAAAAAAAATTCATGAAGTTTTGACCAAGTTAAGGTGGTCAGACATACGAGTTTTTATATTTTTCAAAAGTTGTAATAAAAAATTCATAATTAATTATTTCCTTGGAAAAAAATTACAAAAAATATACATCACATCGGGACATGAGTCCTATACTTATATCTAAAATATTATAAAAAATATTATCATTTTATTGTGGTTAGGGTGGTTAGACAAACACCTACTTCTTATTTTTTCCTTGAAATTTAAGTACTACTTCATTGAAATTTCAAATTTTCACCAAATAGATTTTATTTAAAATAAACCTAGTAGTTTAGAAACTACATTCAATTTGCTACAAATTCTATTCTTACATATTTTTGAAATAATATAGATAACTTATTCAAATTTTTATGTCAAGTTGCCTAACTTTGACTTTTTTGAATTTTTTGCCACTTAAGGGCCTATTTTTTCATGATGATCCTGCACATACCCTGTTGTGTTTTGAAGATCTTGATGGTTATCATTTTATTGGTGTTCTATATTTCCTGTATGTTTTTTGGTTTGGGTTATTGTTAGCCTTTGTTGCTTTAATTGAACATTTGGCCCTCGTGTTGTTGTGGCATAGAGCTTGTACTCAGCCACTAGCATTGCAGCTCTCAGCTTTTTAAATAGCAGCCCCAACAATGTTGGTGGACTCTAGCTCTCCCCAAGCTACTGAACAATCCTCAGGCACCTATCCCGTAAGTCTATTCCTTGTTTCCTTTTTGCTGCTGAGAATTATATTGACTCTTTGCCATGTGCATCTAGCGAACTGTGAATATGCTTCTTTTGAATTAACAGTCCTTGTAATATATACTCTAACTAATCTATATTTGAGCTCTTTATGTTTCCTTTTCCTTTGATTTTCTAGCCATTTGGGAGTGGCCTATGTGTTAGAAAAAAAAAGGTTGTTGTTTTCAAATGTGTCAACATTGCTATCTACTTCCTTATTTATATTCAACAAAAAATATAATCGTGTTTGTTTCTTTCTCAACCTTTCCCTCCTTTGATATTCATTTATTGTATACAATTTTGAAGTCACTTTGATCCTATTACCATGTATAACTATCTATGTGTCTACATAACGGATACCAATAGCTGATTCATTATTGGCTACCTCTTTCCCTTGCTTTTGCTTCTAGAGTTGTCTTGTAGCTTTGAACATCTCATTACTTTGGCTTGGCTAAGTAAAATTTCCTTGTAGGATTCAAATGTATGTCTAGCCTTGACAACACAAGTGATACGATCTATTGATATTGGAGATGTGGTCCCATATCTGGTTCTTCAACTAATGTCTTTTCAAAAAATAGGTGGTGATCAAAGCCCAGTTGACTGCTACAAAGTTTCCCTCTCTGATGCAACCCACATGCAAATAGGCACTTTACCTACAAAATATAATGACCTTTTATTTGTAGGGGCATTTAAAATAGGTTCCATCTTGTGCTTGACAAACTATTTGTATAAGAAATTGCAAGAATCAAGGTTGGATATTGTTTTGCACTACTTGTGCTTGTTGTTGTATGCCTTCTTGTTTGTGGGGACCACCTTTTTTAATATTTGATCTTGGTTTGGTTCCAGGGTGATTTTCATATTGTCCTTAGATTTCAAAATGTCAAATTGTCAACTAATTGAAACACCTAGATATTTTTTTAGAGATTAAGAAGAATAAATAGTGGGCTCCAACTCGCCTTCCTCATCCAAATGAGTCTCAAAATTTGGGATTCATACATCCACAACACAACACAGTGCTCCTTCAAATATCAGTCCTATTAAAGTCCTGAATATTTACCAAACCAGATCGACAATAAAAGGTCAAGTAACAACTAAAAGGGATACGCACCATTACAATAAACAAGGATGCAAGGGCCAAGTATTCAGCTTTGACATTAATGACATTGAGGGGACAAAAATATGAATCACTTGCTTTAATGACATAGAGAAATTGCATTATGATAGGGTTTAGGTGGGCCACACTTATTGTGTGTCAAAAGGCTCAGTAAAGCAGGAAAATAAGAAATTTAATAAGTTGAATAGCCACATGGAAATTATTTTGGATCAAAACTCGATATTGTAGTGTTGTGATGATGAGACCTTTGTGTTGGACAAAGTATTTAAATTCATCCCAATAAATGAAATTGCAGACTATAGCAATAACACTTTGATTGATATTATTGGGGTTGTGGTGCATGTAGGAAAGGTATCAACTATTCAAAGAAAGGATCATTCTGAAACAATTTGAAGAATTGTGAAACATAATGATTTTTCATCCTCTTGCATTGAAGTTAATTTGTGGGGCCCAAATTGGCAAGAAAAGGGTGATGAGTTGGAAAGGTTGTCCATTCCTAGCTTGGTTATCATATTTGTTGTTAAAAATGGTCATGTTGTATATTTCAATGGATTTGTTGTGAATACTTCTACAGGGACTATTCTATACATAAATCCTGACATCCCAAAAGCACAACCCTTGATCCAATGAGGAAATGTTGAGCCACCTATCATTGAGCCCTCCTGGACAATTCCTTGAAAGGTTGCTTTGGCCAATGGCAGAGTCACTATTGGATACATCTTGGATCATTGTCTTGGCTTGCTAGAAACTTTGCAGGCTAGTGTTAAGGAAATAATGAAATATATTAAAACTAATGCATTTTGTTATGGTGCATGTCCCTCCCTTGCAGGCCAATGATAGAAAATGAAAGAAAAAGTGTGAAGAGTCTGCCTATAATATGTGGTACTGTGCTAAATTCTAGACAATCGTAGTTGATTGTAACTTCTGATATTTGTTGTAGATAAAGATGGAAGACCACACGGGCGAGATTTGGGCTACTACTTTTGATGAGGCTGCAACAAGCTTATTGCAGATGTCAACAAAAGAGCTTTATATGTTGCAATATGAGTCTTTTGCTACAATGATTATTGAGTCTGTCATCAATGGTGTCACCTACACTTCTTTTGTTTTCACTATTCTTGTTCAAACTCAGACCTATAATTTAGAAACAAGGTTTAAAACAAAAATAGTCAAAGTTGTAAGAATTAACTTTGAAACTGATTGCAAGTTGTTTCTCTCATATTTTTCCACAATATCCCCTACCAGCCAGGACTCTCTAGAGATAATATAGTGGTATTGCATTGAATTCTAGATAACCATGCCTAATTGTGACTTTGGATATTTGTTATAGTTTGCATTGACTAGACATTTGTTTCCTTTTCCTCTTTTGGACTACCCGTCACATCAGAAGACCTTTTCTTTCTGCTCTCGTTGCTTTGTTGCTTGTAGAACTAGTTATATATTAAGAAAATGGACTATAACTTATAATGTTTAACAAAAAAGGATACACTTCTTTTCTTTTATATTGTTTATGTTGCTTATAGTTTTATTTCGCTTTCAGTGTATGTTCCTTATTTTATTTTGTGTTGTTTGGTTATATAGTTATGTCACCCTATTTAACACATGTATCAGTATTTACAGTTGTTCTTATATATACTTGTGGACATGGTTGTATGCATGTATAAATTTATGTATGCATATAAAAATATATATATGCATGCATATAAAAAAAAATATATGCATGCAATTGAATTTTCTTAGTGCATACAATATTTTGATACAAATGTGTGTAGATATGTGTGTCTGTAATGCATTTGTATGTATATATGCATGCAAATTTAAATGTTTATATGTATGTGTCAGTTTGTATGTGTGTATATGCATTTTCCACATGTATCTATGATGCCATGCATTTATGTATATATAGACATGTCTAGTTTTTAATATTAATATAGTTATTTACTTCTTGTTTGTTTTTATTGCTACATACTCTTATCTATCCACAATTTTTGTTGGCTATAATGTTGGATCCATTGAATCCATGATTATTAAATGCGGTCCTGCCTCTACATTTATAAAGCCATGTCACATATGGTTATCTTTCATTTTATTAGAGTTTCATAAAACTTTATTTTTGTTATAATATTTCCTATGCAATGTTCAATGATGACTATCCTCTATGGACTACACAATACTTTTGTGATTTTGCTTGAGTCCAACTTAATAAAATCTAGCATTGCATAAGATTAAAATTTAGAATGTAATCAAAATTTTGTCATTTTATTTGTGTGGTTTTAATCTTCTTTTGTTGGCTCAATGTACAATATTACCATATATGTGATTTATAATCTTCTAATGCTTATTAAATGTTCTCTCTACTACTTTCCATGTCCGCTCATAAAGTCATGTTGCATATGGATATCATATGGTTCTTGGCTATATAATTTTTTTTTCCTTGAACCCATACTTATTTCAATCTCATGATTATGTTTTTAATCTTTCAATTTTGGTTGAATGTTGAATATATTGGTCCTGGCTCTCTGTAATACCCCTCATGTTGTTGTTTGGACTTGATACTTTTTTGTGGCCTTGTTTGACACTTTGAGACTTTGATAGTTACTGTTTGTTGGTTGGCTTGGTTGATTGGATAGTTTAGACTACTTGATGACTATGCTACGTGATATGATGACATGGATATTATGATATGACATTATGGTTGCATTTGATTTGGTAATGTTTAGTTTGATGCAGTAGTATATTGTGATGTACTAGATTAGTAATTATTTTGTAATGATATGATGTGATCAGTATAGTTTAACAATGTTATTTTATACTTGATGTTGTAGTTGTTATTATAGCTTTGATGAGGGGACAATGTAGCACCACTCGTTTACGAGTTCTCTACTACGTTGTGATTCCTTCTCACGATGTGATGCATTTGATTATATATATACATGTTGTACACAACCTTGTTTGTATGCAGGAATTGCATGAATAGTGTCTTGATTCCACCTGCTTCGGCAGGATAGGGCGAGCATCAAATTAACCCAACGGGTATGAAGTTGAAACAAAGATGACAAGGAAGTCACCCCGTCCCAAGTTTGTCAACCCGTCTTGTGTCTAGTGGTATTGTGCATCTTTGACCTTAGTCATTTTTGCATTTTATGATAGTTTTTTTGTGTGAATGTATTTATGTTATTTATTTTACATTAGTGTTGAAGTATGAGGTAATTTAAATAATTAAATGATTAAAATAAATGTTGTAGTTTTTATTATAGCTTTGGTGAGGGGACAATGTAGCACCACTCATTTGTGAGTGCTCTGCTACGCTGTGATTCCTTCTCACGATGTGATGCATTTTATTATATATATATACATGTTGTACACAACCTTGTTTGTATGTAGAAATTGCAGGAATAGAGTCTCAATTCCACCTGCTTCGGTAGGATAGGGCGAGCATCAAATTAACCCAACGGGCATAAAGTTGAAACAAAGATGACAAGGAAGTCACCCTGTCCCAAGTTTTTCAACCCGTCTTGTGTCTAGTGGTATTGTGCGTCTTTGACCTTAGTCATTTTTGCATTTTATGATAGTTGTTTTGTGTGAATGTATTTATGTTATTTATTTTACATTGGTGTTGAAGTATGAAGTAATTTAAATAATTAAATGATTAAAATAAATGCTAATAATAGTTATTGGAATAGATTTATTAAAATATAAAAAAGTATTAAATTACAAGTTATGTGATTTATTAAAGATAAATAAATTGAAAAGTATAATTAATATTATTTAAATTTGTCATTTAGATAATTTAATGGAAATAGCAAGTTAAGGATAATTAATGGAATAAAATAATTAAATGAGTTAAAATGTGTGAACTGTAAGTATAAATTAGCAAAATTTAAATTAAAACAAAAAAAAGTGTAGTTTGAATAGAAAAGAAATAATAGAATAAAAGGACCAATGAATGTTGAGATTTTTGGTTGAAAAGCTGGTGAAGAAATAGAAAATTTCTATTCATCCTGATTTTTAAGTTTTCAAAAATAGAAGAGGTTATCTTTTTATTTAATAGCAAAAATGAGAGGTTTTCATTCATGGAAAATTTAATAGAAGCTTCAAAAATATTTAGTTCTGTAAAAATTTGCATCCTCTAGGGTTTTCGCTGTAAAAATTGTTTCCCTTTCATTGTTCTAGAGAAAAGGCTCTTCTGAATAGAAAAATAGATGAAAAGTTTGATCAAAGAATCTGGTGGAGACGTTCTAGAGAAGGAAAGGGAGCTCTTCGAAAAGGCTAGTTGGAATCGAAGGAAGGCTTCATCAACTCCTCAGCAAGCACAGGACTCTAGGTTCCTTTATTGATCTTTATTGCTTGTTAAATTTTGAAATGGCAAATATGTTGTTCTGTAAAAGAAAAATCTTTGAGGGTTTTTGAATTTATTGGGTATTAGATAAATGAAAGGAATTTATTGTTCAGTCTCTAAAAATGTTCTATTTTTTTAATAATTTTGTTTATGGGGAAATTAATTTCCTCTCTGAATAAATGAATTTTATATATATTCATATATATATATATATTTATATATATATATATATATATATATATATTCAGAAATCTCTACTGGAAGTGCTTGGAAAAATAGGTATATATAAATATATATATATATATATATATATATATATATATATATATATTTAAAATTACCAAATTCAAATTTTGATGGGCCAAACTTTCATTTATGGTCAACATTGTTGTTTTAATTTTCTTTGATCTTACTGAGGTTGAGGGGGGGATGGTTGGGCCGTACCCTCACCTCCTCCCCATGGGGTTGTGTTGGGCTGCCCACAGCAGTCCATAGACTATTGTGCACAACAGTCCATAGACTATTACGTGTAGCAATCCTATGGACTGCTGTGCACAGTAGCCATATTGACTGTTGTGCACAGTTCGCGTACAGTAGGGGGGCTATGAAATTTAATTTAATTTTTTTTTATATATATAATATATATATGGATTTTTTGCACAGGTACAGTATAGTCATCCAGAAATTAATTAGATCAGATTTATTTAATAAAATAAATAAAATAGATTATGAATTATGACTGAAAAGATATATTGATTCTTTTATGATTGTGAAATTATGAATTATGACTGTGATGGTTAATGGAAAAAGGAAAGTTATATATATTCATCAGAATTATTATTGCACTTTTATTTCAAAATTGTATTAAAGAAAGATGGAGATTATTAAATGGAATAAATGAATTGTTTAACATTGTGTGAAAATTATTATGTTATTCTATTTTGTAAATCAACTTTGGCTTTTTCGATGTAGGAACCCAATTTGCTTTAGGAACCCGCTTAGGGATATTGTGAACCTTAGGCTTCCAGAGGCTTGAGTCTATTGTTAATCGATGTTTCTCTTGTTATGTGCTCTTAATGTGGCAAGCCGTTTTGGTATCATTGTTTGAAAGGGTTGTATGGGACTTTGTTGAGACTCCGATTATGTGCTTTTAGCAAGATGGGTAATGCCTTGCATGTTTTTCTGTTCAGATTTAATTTTCATTTTATGTGGTACAACCCTTGGTTTTGTATATGTTTTTGGGGTCTCCAGGGAGAGTGGCTCTTCGTGGGGGCTAGCGCATCAAAAGGAAGAAGGGCCAGGATAACCCACATAAGAGTTAGATTAACAAGTGAAAACCTAATAAAAGAATTTAGGGGGATGGGTAGTAATAACATAATAAGATAATCTTGGATACCTCGTCTATCCATTAGGGCTTTCACATACTAATGGTAGACTGAGAAGGTCGTGGTTGGAAAGGATGTTACCTCGTCCTCATGAGAGGTTAACAGCTCTGCATGAGTCACCCTATGGGGTCGGTGCCTCAAGTAGGAGGAAGGGACAGGATAACCATAGATGGGGGTCGACGCCTCAAGCAGCTTGGTTCAACCGGTGCTTGGAGGAAGATCATAGGATAACCCGTGTAGGACTATGCGATGACACTCTCCACTAGTTTCCCTTATTCTTTTTTTTCCTTATTTCCTCTGGAAGTAGTTTATGGTTGTTTCCTTTGATTTATTGATGATGTATTTAATGGTCTTGTGTTATTGTGATTGGTTTCTTGGTTTCTCTTCATTTATGATCTATGTACTCTCATGTTATTGCTATTTGAGTTACTGTTACTATGTTACTATTATTGGAGTTTAGTCTTGTTGGAATCCTTGGTCGTGGTCACTTCCTTGTCACCTCCGAGCATGGGGGGTTGGTTTTTCTAAAACCAACATGGTTAGGTGGAACGTGCTCTGCACCTCGTTGGGTTCCCCATCAGTGTTCATTCACACAGTATCATCTAGATGGAGCTTGTACCTGATGTTCATAAAGTATTTTAGATATTCTTTGTATGATGTATCTATCCCACATGTATGGGAGATTTTGATGTAACTCATGTATATGAACATGTAATGTATTAAAAGATGATGTAATGTAAATGTACTATTGTATTCATTCATGATTTATGAGATTTATTATGGTTTGTACCATGTGATGTATTTATACTTATGCTTATGAATGTATGGTTGTTATCTCTTGCAAATGGTTATTATAATATCTATGATGAATGTAAGTTAATTTATTTGGCTTTATGTCTCTTTCGTCAAGTGTTGGTTTTATGCGATGTGACCTCGAGTGCCCCAAAGGATTTAGATGTTTGAAAGTGTATCATGCAAGGTATCAATGTATTATGGTACTCTATATGTTACTTAATATATTACTTTGTACTTTAAAAAAATAAATTGTGTGCTTAGTGGTTGTCCTTTGGGGTTTTCATGACGGGTGTTACACTCTCCATATATAAAGCCATGTCACATATGTATTTATCTAATTGAAGATGCAAACAACACACACATATATATATCTACATTTATACCTGTCCATACATGTAATTACATTTAAACTTATACATACATACATACATACATACATACATATATATATATATATAAATAATGACATGCATTGACATGTATAGGTGTGGATATCTATGTATGTTGTGTAACTCAATCTACAGCCCAACATTGAACAATGCCTTATTGAAAATAACATAAATTGCTCAATTAATTTGGTAAGTTTTAAATGCAAGCTATTATTGCAACCATCACCAATATATGGAACCCATACATGAAACAATGTTTTTGTGACAAGTTGTGCCAAGTGATGTTCATTTCCTCTGCTCAGGCAACATACACATATATTTGCATTTAAATTTGTCTATATTTCTTCTCACATGTATTGACAAGTTTAGGTGTGGATATGTATGTAGTTTGCAAAAAAACTTGTCACATTGGTGGTGGTTCACAATCTTCATAGCAGTTGAAGCTACGGAACAACAGTCAATAATGCCTTATTGAAAATAACATAAACTGTTCAATTGTTTTGGTAACTTTAGAATGTTAAATATTATTGTGGCCGTCGGCTCTATATGGAAATCATATATGGAATAATGTTTCCATTGGATTATTTTATTTCTTTGCAACCATCGCCACTATATGGAAACCACAAATGAAATAATATTTAGTTGATAGGCTATATGTGTGAACTTTGCTCAAAAAAATTGTCATCCTTCCTAGTTTTTAAGCTATTGAATAGCAACCAACAATGCATATATATGTGCATCTACCTCTAGATACATATATATATATATATATATATATAT